>JANHAO010019316.1:0-13265 GCA_026873985.1 Saraca asoca
CACAGTTTATGGATTTATTATTATTTTGATTTGGATATTTTTTATGCATTAAATTTACCTTTAATGTTAATTGATTGATTTTACTATACACTACAACTGAATAGTTTTTAGATTGTTATGGATGGTATTGGATTGGATTTGTAGCCTTTTTATGTGACAATTAGGTGTTAGTGACTAAAATAGTCACTAAAAAAAATGTCTGCAAAAGCTATTCACTGATTTAGAGACTGAAATGGTGATCAAAATTTTTTTACCAGATTTTACTATTTTGCGACCGAAATAGCAAACGAATTTTTGGTCGTAAAAATTTTTACCTTCGAAACAACAACCGAAAATTTTGGTTGCAAGCAGTCGCAAAAAATTTTAGCGACCAACATTTTTGGTCGCAAAAAAATAAAACTACGACCAAACTTCTAAGATTTTAACGACCAAAAATTGTGGTGACCATTTTGGTCGCTAAGTTCAGCTACTGCCTAGTTTTGGTCGTTGGCTGGTCTGCAACTAGGTGTTTAGCCATTCCATATTTTTGGTTGCTAATTGAACCTGCGACCGCAAATCATGTTTTAGAGATTGAAAATTTTGGTCATTAAATTGCTTTTTTCTTGTAGTGTTAGGTCTGAAACTGCCTGCCATGCAGTAGCCATAGCACTCTCGAATAAGACATCTGCAATCCATGAAGGAATTCCCCTAGTTGGAAAGTTTCCTAACATTGAAAACAAGAGCAAGATACATGATAGTGTTCTAGAAAGGAGGAATGGTAGTTGATCTGGTCCCCTTAACCCAAGTGGGGAACTTTGTGGTTATATTAGAATCAGCCTAATGTAGAGTTGAGATATACTAAAGTTGCAACTTATTTATCATGTCCACAATGGCCTTCAAGTCTGGCTCCTTTCCTTTAAATACAAGTTGGTTTCTGCTAAACCATATAGCATATAAAATTATGGTTATTTTGCAAGAGAGGTATTGGTTGATGAGAAGATGATGGAGAGATATTTAAAGATAAGTCTTTAGCCATTGCTTTAAGTCCTGGGGGTGAATATGGTCTATCCTAATGGTCAGTTGAGAGCCAAACTACACTACTTTGTAAAATCATAGGTAAGAAGGATATGATTCTAGGTCTCATTTTTCATTTGATACACATGGTAGATTACAGGTACCTCAAGATATCTTGTATTATGGAAAACACATGTAGGGAGCACATGATGACTTATTTTCCACAAAAAGATCACAATTCTTCTAGGTAATGCCAGTTTCCATAGCTCTTTCTAGGAAAAGTCATCAAAATTTACAACTTTAGAAGTTAATGTTAACATCTGGTAGCCTTTGTGGACAGAATATTGGCCTATGGCTACTCCATGCCAAGCTAACTACTTTGGGGTCTCCATTAAGGAGATTGGCATGTTATGAAAAATTCATTAAGCTGTACTATGAATGAAGGTCTAGTATAATTTGATCCCATTCTAAGTACAAGTATTTTGATTGATTAAATCAACTACAACCTCAAGACCCTATGGTAAAGGAGCAGTTTCATTCCACCAAAACTTGTTTTTAAGTAGGATAGATCTACCATGTCACGCCCTAATTTAAGGTGTGATTGGTGTAGGAAGACATTCGGTGATGACTTCCTACAAACCTAACTCACACTTTAACAATACATAATTCTTGTTACTTTAAAAAAGACAATAACTGAAATTTCATCAAAAAAATTTGAAAATTCAATTTTTACTAAAAGAAAAGATTTTAACAAACTTTTGACGGAGTTTCTTCTACTTTTTAGATGTTTGCCAAGGTCACAAGCCCACGATAACACATGTATGTACAATAGTTAACACATATTCATCCTACAAAATTATACACGCACAAATGAAGACTCAACACATGTGACAACTGCCAACAAATATTTCCAAACCATATCTTTAGTCCCATATTTTGGTTGGTTCGAATTTAGAAGTTGGATTGAAGTTGTCAAATCTAATGTCCTAGAAACAAAAATGTTTTCAAATAGGAAAAAGGTGATATTCATGGAAACTCAATGAGTGAAGAACCTACACGGAAAATACTATATTATCAAAATACATGTCACTTTATAGTTGCATTGCATACAAATGCTTCACTTAATTTTCTTGGACTTATCAAAGTAAGAAAACCGTCCTCATAATATTATAAAAGTAACCTTACTATAAAATAATCAAAAGAGAATGAGATAATTGCTATGAAAAAATACATATTTACTCCTTAAAATTTTCATGTAAAAGTATTATGAAAAAAAATGGGTTATAAAATAATCAAAAGAGAATGAGATAATTGCTACGAAAAAGTACATATTTACTCCTCAAAATTTTCATGTAAAAGTATTATGGAAAAAAATGGGTTTGCAGTAAAAATAATAAACATGATAACTTTAAGTAAGCTAATGATATGCTAAACGTAAACCAAGGAGAATATGTGAGCTAATATTTAATCATACCATAAGTTTAGGTTTTATAAGAAGTAATTCAAGTCTCTTACAAACAAGCAATTAGTTATTTAACCCAAAACACACTCACTATGTATGAAAATAAAATAAAATAATCCATTCTTTTGAAATATACATGTAGCATAAAAATACGTAATTTTAATATATAGTGAGGATCCAAAGGTGAATTCCTATAGGCAACCTTACTTAATAGAATTTAGTCTCCACCATTCACCTTATCCTTCTAACAGTTATTCCCCTTATCCCTCCACCAGTTTCATTTCTCAGTTCAATTCTATTCATAAGTGCACTCTGAGGTTTTATAAGGAATTCATCAATGATCCCAATTTTAGTTAAAATTAAAGTCACTAGTACATCACTAGGCATTTTCATAAGCAATAAATACATTTTCAATATAACTTGATAAAAAAACCAAACATCAACAATTCACACTTTAAAAAAAAAATCAATATTTCCAATACTTATCAATCCTTTCTCAACAAATATGCAATATGGTATCAAATTACTCATAGTTATAGAGTTTGACTATCCAATATTTAAGACATTCAATGGTTATATCATAGCAAAGTTCTAATAGTAACTCATAAACAAGAGCACCACATCTAATATATCTTACAAATGTTTATAAATCCTTTAATCCAAAATAGAAGTTTTATTCCAAAATCAAGTGTTCAACAAGAAACCACTGAGACTTTATAATTAAAGCATAATAAAATGTTCAAGTCATATCATTAGATGAAATCATGTATTGTATGGCATATATATATAGAGAGAGAGAGAAGGGGTAAGTCATTCGCTCACCTTAAAGGGTCACATGTATACTTAACCTCAAACAAGAGTTTAAAAAATGTTCTGTGTTAAAATAGTAGTGAGCTTGAACTTCACTTCTTCAAGCATTCCATTACCATTTCTAATATTTTCAAATACAAATCAAATTATACAGAGTAGCTATTATCACCCCACATTATACTTCGTGTAAATCACTTAATTGGAAACACTCGCTAGAGACCCAATTTCTCATTTGTGTTCACCTTATTAGTTTCCTTTCATCTACCAGTATTATGCCAAACTCTTAAACTATCCTTTCTAATTCTTGATATTCACAATCCATCTGAAACTCCTAATCTAACCAACCTTTCTTTTAACTCATACCAAACATAAAAATCTAAAGTACTCTAGTTAATTTTCACAAGACATCATTAAAATATAATTTACAGCCATTTAACTTACTAAGATCTCAAATATATAAAAATACATAGCAATTGACTTTACCAAAAAAAAACTTAAGAAGAATAAAACATGGACATGCCCAGATTTTATAGGTATTTCTAATTCTAGTAATTCTTTTACTTTCCCTTTTATTTGTTTTAAATATGATGGTAACAACTTCAAGAATAAAAGAAGAAGAACAAATGGAAAATATATGAACATATAACCGGCTACCTCTACCAAAATATCCTTAGAAAAGTTAGAATTCATATTCTTTACCAAAAACTACTCCGATGCATATATCAAGCTCTAACTCTTCACAATAATTAGAACCATAACCTAAGCTCAAAGTTTGAACTAGAATAACCAATAGCAAATGATCTACCTTAAATCAACACATTAGATCTTGAAGAGAGCATGAGTTGGTGTTCAAGCTTTTCGCTTAGTAGTAGAAATTTGGGGAAGCTCACATTTTCAACTTCAGCAATGAGCTCCATCATGGTTCTACTACATGAGGTGAACTCCTACAATGAAGTTCAACTACTAGCTGGTCTGGCGAGGAGCAATGTCTCTGCTTCCAAACATTGATTGTGCAAAACAGGGCACAGTCTTTGCTATTGTCTTTGCTACCAGTAAGGCATTGTTGCAAGCTACCTCAAAAGGCAAAGCTTCACTCGTGAATAGGGGAAGCTCAGCACCGACAAGCTAGACAAGAACAAAGCAAAGGTAGGCTAGGCTTCAATAGCAATTCATTCATTCCAATCCATTCATAGAGCTAGCATACAACTGAACAATCAATGAAGCTATGACGCAACGGACCATAGCTACAACATAAGGGCTGAGTGATGGTGAGATGCAAAGGACAGAGGCTTTGACTCTCTGTATTGCCCTAGTAGAGGAGATGAGGAAAGAGGAAAAACTTTTGGGGCTGGGGATCTGATTGTTTTGGGAAAGTTTAAGTTATAAATAAAAAAAAAAACCTTTGCCTTTGAAAAAGAATAGCATTATTTAGACCAAATATTCCAATAGTTGGACATAGTTTAAATACTCTGATTAGTTACAACCAAATATTTGGTGTACTTCATTTAAATCTAAGATTTAACTAGTAGTTAAGTTAAGAGATACTCCAAACCTTTAAAGCAATTGAAAATAGCATATCATTTATTTACTTTGTTAAAATTTTTAATGCCAAAAATCCAATCTTATCCTTAATAAATGAGTATTCAGATACCGATTTTTTTTACACATTTTCAAGGCCTTAAAACTCTCATCAAGTAAAATCACCAATCAATTATTAGAAATTTAAATTGATGTACGATTACCAAACACTCCATGAAAAGAATCTTATAAAGTTTCCTCAAAAGTGTTTCTAGGCATTACATGCCATCTCCTACCTACCACCACAAGTGATTGGTAATGAGGGATGCTATTTGTGAAATCAGTAACCACCTTTAGTTGCCATTAGAATGCCTATCAATGATGTTCTCTATATTTCCCCTTCAATATTTCTACATAATTAGAGTGGCCATGAGTGATTAAGGTTTAGTAAAAACTCTCCAAATTTGTTTGGCTACCATTGCATTATTGAAAGCTTCCATGTTAACAAGTCCAAGTCCTTCCTAGGATGTTTAGGTAGTAAGTGATTTCCATGATAGTAAATGCATCTTGGATCTTGTAGATGCACATCCCCACCAAAAATTGACAATTAGAGTTTCAATTTTATGCATATGCCTTTTAAGAAAAGGGGATGTTGTCACATGACAGACTTACAAGGATTGAAGGAAATGCTTACACAAAATTAATCTTCTAGCCTAGGGTAATAAATTGGTTTTCCAAACAACCAATTTCTTTGCTAACATACTTTTAATATCTTAGCCAATCAGTTTCTACCATTTTTTCCATCAATATATATTTGCCCAATTTTGTGTGAACTTATACTCCATAGCCTCCTCCCATGAGTTTCCTAAAATGTATTAGGGTGTTAGCACTAAAGACAAGACCAAACTTGTGTTTATTTACATGGAGTCTAGATATAGCACCCAAATGATTAATAATCTATTGGACCTTTTCACAAGTTATTGGATTTGCTTTAAAATATAGAAGTAGATCATCTACATAGAATAAGTGAGTAATGGTTAGGCCATGCCTATTAGGTTTGATACCCTGAATTTCTTTAGAAAGCTCTACCTTTTAAAGCATGGAGGATAAGACATTTGCACATGAAATGAAGATGTAAGGTGATAAGGGGTCACCTTTTCTAAGCCCTCTCTGAGGAATGATACAGTCAAATAGAACACCATTTATAAGGATTCTATAGGATGCTATACTGACACATTACATGATTATTGTGATCCAATGTAAGGGAAACCCCATTCTTTGGAGGACAGCATATATGAAATTCCATGAAAGGGAGTCATATGCCTTGTTAAAATCAATTTTAAAGGCTACCCAGTAGTTCTTTCTACTTGTACATTTATGCATGAATTACTTACCTTCACAAGCAATAATAATATTGTCAGAGATCAATTTGTCTTTGATAAAAGTATTTTGATGAGGAGAAATGATCTTATCTAGTAAAGGTTGCAATTTTAAAACCAATAATTTAGAAATGACCTTGTATATCATATTACAGAGGCTGATGGGCCTATAGTCCTTGAAATTTTGCTCACTTTCTCCTTTTGGAACTAGGCAAATTAGAGTCTGATTCACTGCCTTTAGCAAGAATCCCCTATCCATAAAAGATAAAATATAATTTGTAACATCCCTTCCTATAATATCCTAAAATTTCTGGAAGAATCTAGCAGGGAAGCCATTTAATCCTAGTGTTTTATCATGATGGCATTGGAACATTGTCATTTTGATTTTAGCAACTGTAAAAGGTTGCAAAAATTTTGAATCTATTCTGGGGAAAGCACTAAAATATCCAACTTTGATAAATCAATGGGGAGATATGTATGTCGCTGTGGATGTGAGTATAAATGCTAAAAATGAGCCACAACAAGCCTATAAATTTCATGAATATCATTTATCCATTGGCCCTAATCATTTTGAATTAGTTTAATTCTCTTTTTAATCCTTTTGTTATTAACCAGGGTATAGAAGTATATGGTATTCAAGTCTCCAGTGAGCAACTAGTTTCAATGTGCCTTTTGAGCTCAATTGATCTGTTAGCATTGCAAAATATGATCCAATTTATCCATTAATTATTTTTTCCATTTGGAAATCATCTAGTTTAATGTTTTATTGTAATGAGTTTATATGTCTCTCCAACTTTTGAATTCTTTGTTGTAAGTGACTAAAGCTTTCTTTATCCCATTATTTTAAACATTTAGCTATATGGTTTACTTTAGTAACCAATTTAAATGCTAAGGAGCTAGAGTATTGAGAAATCCAGCCCTAAGAATGATAGCTAGGTAATAAGAATGGGTGAGCCAAAAATTTTGAAAAGGGCATCTATGTTTTTGATATGATAGTTATCTAAATATGAATAAAAATATTGGTGCATGATCAGATGCAACTAGAGTTAGTCTTTGGACTTTTGAGTAGGGAAAAGTTGTTAGCCACTTTTCATTACATAACATCCTGTCTAGTCTTTCCCATACAACTTCACTATCAAGCCTATTATTTGTCCAAGTAAACCAAACACCTGATGGTTTCATATCCAAGATGTCACTATAGTGCAAAATATTTCTAAAGTCTTCTCCTCTTCTCAAAGTAGAACAAGAACTAAGTTTATCAACAAATTCCAAGATTTGATTAAAATCTCCCATTAAGAGCTACGGTCGAGTTTGGAAGCCAACATTCTGGTTATGCACTAGAGCAAGAAAGTGAGTGCTTTTTAGAGGGCCATAAACCCCAGTGAGAAGGAAGGAGCATGTTTCCCTGGATTCTATAAGACATGAATTCGATATTTAGAAATGGACAAAGGTTAAACCAAGAAGTCATAAATCCAAGTCAATATCAAACCACCTTTATGGCCATCCACATCCAAAACACAAAAGTCAGAAAATCCAGCAGACTGTAGCTTGGTCCAGACTGTCAACTTTTTTGCATTGTTTCATATGAAAGAAGAAAATATGGATTATATTTACCTAACATCTGCTTACACTTGTAAAATGTAGAGGAGCAGCCTAACCCTCTATAATTCTAGGCTAAAAATCTCATGGTTGTGGAGGAGACTATTTTAGGATAGTCTCCTAGAGCCTCATCTGCATATAAGCAAAGGTTGTGCATAATTGAGATACTTCCAATGTCTGATTAAGAGAACTAATAGAAGAACTTCCTTGAGATAGCTCAATCCCAATTTCATCAAACATAGTCTCTTATGACTTTCAATACTCTCTTTCAATTCCTAATGCCTCCTCCTCTATTATCTCCTTGCTTATTACTCTCCTTTTATTTTGATGTGCAGGTCCAAGGTCATACTTCCTTTTCTTATTCTATTCTTGTGTTGGAGAAGTATGAAAATCCTCCTCCTTGAATGATTGAGTGGCCTTGTAGTCAAATAAGGTAGAGAACTAGAACCAAATCCTTAAAGTATATACTAATTGAAAGAATAGTCAAAGAGAGGACCAGGAGTAATAGGACCAAAACTAGTTGGAGTATCTAAAGGATATAATGAAGTAATAGCATTGGCTACTATTGTGGTCAACTACCATATCCACCTTGACCGTGTAGAGAAATAATGTGTCATAGACTATGATTAGGAAGGAAATGTTGTTAAATCCAATTTGCCATTAAATGATTGAGTAACTAATTTCCCAATGCCATATTCCAAGTGCTAGAGTTTTCCACCTGATTTGGTTGATTAGCAAAGAAGGCCATTATTTCTTGGGAAGTAGCTGTCATTAATGTATTCAGAAGAGAGTGAAGGTGTTGGGTATCTGTCGAAGCTTATTGGTGTTCTAATGGGGGAGGTGCCAAAGTCCAGCTATGCTAGTCATTTTCCACTAGAAATCTTGTTGGTTCCACTTACAATCAAAAGTTAAAAGATTGAGTCCGAATTGCTACTACGTTACTAGACTCAACCTGGTCTTGTTCTAAACTGTTAGTTGCCACCTTAGCATTAGTTATGAAAGTCTAATCATTTCCATTTGTCACCTTTCTAAGGATCTATTGGGAGCCTAGGATAGGATCCCCTTAGAGCCAATCATAATTGTAGGCAAATTTGGACCAGGATTCATTCCTATCTATTGATTTGTATGATCAAGGGGTGTGTCTTAAATGACAGATGGATCTGGGATGGGAAAGGGTGACGGGGAACCATCCTGAGGCAAGGAAGTTTTAGTGGTGATGTTAACATCATTGATGTGGGCTTCCAGAGTTTGAAGAGGAGCATCATTGAATGGAAGATCCTTAACTGGAGGTTCCTCAAAGAAATCTACCCTTTAAATGTCAAAAGATATGTATTCCACTTTATTATGCTCAAAAAACAAATCAATTCTAGTTGCTCATTTGGATGGATAGGAAGCAAAAGCTCTAGCATCCCTGACAAAATGAAACTCTGGTAAGTCAATAGCCATTTCCAGATCATACAGTGTCCTAATTCTCTCCATTCGTATGCATATGTCAGTGGCAATTTCTTGCTGGATCCATGGCAGACATACTCCTTGTGACCAATTCTTCCACGAGAGAAGCACAAAGTGAAGAAACATTCATATTTGCATTGGATCCAAGCAAGTGAGCCATCATCAAGTTGCAACATAAACCCCAAAATCAAAGGTTCTCTAGGATTGACCTCGATTTTCATAACTATAAATCGAAGATATCTTGGAAAACCACTTGGTTAGTAAATCCACTAGACATGGCCTATCATTGAATTGATTCTAAATATTGGACAAAGTCTATAGATGAATACTCTAAAAGTCATCCCCATAGCTGGATCCAAATATAACCGTAATTTACAATTATGCTACTATAACCGTAATTTACAATTATTTTATAATAATTGTATTTTCTCATATTTATTCATAATTCTCTTATTCATAATTGCCACTATAACCGTAATTTACAATTATGCTATAAACTGATACATAATAACATATAACATAGGAAAACATTTCCTTATGCAATTCAAGGCCCAACTCCACCATATATATATATATATATATATAAGTTTATTTACTCATACTAAAGCCTTTTACATGCCAAACTCAACTTGCTAGAGCTTGAATTTCAAGGCTACCTTCAAACCACCAGGTTGATCATAGAACTGTATCCACGTTCCTTATCAAAGTACCTATTCCACGGCATAACACCTTCATACTCACCATTTGAACTCCTAACAAAAGGCCACACATTATTCTAAGAACAACCGGTGGCACATAATCGCTACGAGCTGCCGCCCGTGAGGCCGGAAGTCCTACATAAAACTTGCTAGCATTCATACTTGAAGTCCACATATTCCCCGCCTTCTGGAAACCGCCCGGATATCTAGGGCAAAACTCACATGCTGCCCTAGCACTGTTATAAAATTGAATTCAAACAAAGTCCAAAAGCCCTTCAGATAGGCTTATTTGAGAGGCTGAGGAAGTTGGAATTAATGGACATTGTAAAGAAGCCGCTAAGTACAATTTTTTTCGGCCAAAACTACACATCAACATAAAATTCTCCGTTCTCCGTCATCACCATGTTCGGTATCAAAATCTATGTGGTCTAACACCTCGTCTCTAAGGCCTCGAGCTTGATTTTCCGGGCAAGAAATTATCGCAAATATAATGGGCTAAGCCTCGAGCTTCCTCCACGAATGACAATGAGTACGAGGTGGTGCCGCCTCCGATGGAGAGCATGACCTTTATGCCTTTGTTTTGACCATATTGTATGCTTGCTTACTCTTTCGCAAGTTTTTGATTTAGGGTTAAAATGGCCTACTAGGTTCATTTGAGGTGGCTGGCCGTTGCCGAACGTAGACAAGAATCCTATGTTAATTACGTAGAGATTGGTTTCACATGTTTCAGTCAATGTACCCTCGTTCTCATTTTGGCCCCAGTAAATTACAATGCCTCCTCCATTTGATTGATAAGAAATCAAGGTTAGTAGAATCAAGGGGGAAAGAAGGAAAGGATGAGAAAGTTTGTTGCTCAGTAATTATAAGTTTGAAATTTTTAATCAGCTTGATAACTTGTGTAAACGTTCCTTCAATGGAAGCTAATTTATAGAGGGTTAAAATTGGTTTGAAAACTGTCCATATAATAATACAATCACACCTAATTCTGCTTTTGAAACTTTCCTTCTTCAGTATTTTAAGTTTAACCTAAAAACATTGCATATGTCAAATAATTTGTAATTCCGCCGGTTAAAAAAATGATTAAAAAACTAATGATATATGTATGACTCACAACAACAATATTAATCAACAGAAATTACAAAGTAGACCATGTGATTTTTTGTATTTTATTGTAAAAGAGCACAAAGTAACGAAAAATCAAAGATAGGAATTTGGTGAAGATCAAAATTTCTGCATCATTAATGCTATGCTATGTTTGGAACAATATTTTTCTAGAATTCAATTTATTTCATTTCAATAGAAATAATTTCAATTTATTTACAAATGAATTTTAATGTTTAAAAATAATATCAAAAATTTTAATTTTAATTCATTTATAAACAAATTTTTTTGATCGAAACGTATTAAAAAAAAGTAAGAAATTCAATTAAAAAGTACACGTTAGTAGTATTATTATAAATAAAATATTATAATGAAGAAAAGTTATTAATATAGCATGTGTATCATGCCAAATGAAATAAATTTTAATAAACTCCTTGATAAATTTGATAATAGTATAAATGTAATTAAAACTGATATTATAATTGAAATGAAATAAATTTTTCTTTTAACTTAAACCCAAACACCATTTTAAAATAAAAAAATCATTTGAAAATGAAATAAAATCTTATTTTTAGATATTACAAATAAGTGGTAAATCCTAAGATAACATATGACTCCATCAACAAGGCACTAAAGAGTTTTTCTTAGTTTAACACCATCATTATGGAAGATAGTGTACAAATTCTTTTGGAAACTAACTTTTTCTTTTCTAAATAATATTGACACAACTTGTAGACATTCTCATGCAATATTGTTTTCCTTTTTCTTTTGTTTCTATTTGTTCCATAAAAAAATTGTCATTTTCCTCTGCAGTTCATTGACCATCTAACTAGACCTGAAAAGGAAGTTATTGAGAAGAAAAAGCATTTTGCTATGTGGGATTTTATGATGATACAGGAGCAAAAGCTAAAGCATCGAATGCTTCGGGTAATGTAGCAAAATGTTATTCAATATAAAATGTGAAAAATTAATGTCAACCGCTCATTATTTTTAATAAAAAAAACTTATTTAGACAATAAATTAATCATATTTTTCTAAGCCATTAGATTCGTTAGTAATAATAAATTTTGTTCGTCATCATGTGAATTATTATTTCACTTTAATTGAGATGAAAAATACATTAAGTATGTTAAAATCATGATAATTGATAGTTATTATGTTTCCAGTAAACAAAAAATGTTAGTAATAGTATATAAAGAAGACGGGGATTCACTATTACACAATTACATTAATTAATCTGCTTTCCTTCAAAAGCCTTGTTATACTGGTATTTCCTATGACTTGGAAGCAAAACACAAGACCAACAATGCAATAGGCATTGTTGTTCTTGTATGTTTTTCTTTTTAGTTATATCTTGTTTGTATTAATTAAATCGATAATCGATAAAAATAATCAATAAACAAATTCGTATTTTCGTTAATGTTGAGAGGTGCTGCTTGGATTGGGCACATGCAGAGAGAGAAAGATGATAGTTATGAACATTAAATTGGTTGAGAGATGATGATGGAGTTTTGATTTTACAGTTACAATCCTAAATTTGTAGTTAGTGTTCTTTATCAAAAAATAACCATTTTATAATTTCAACTACTTATGATTGAATTATAAATCTTAAATAACTTGTCAAATTGGAAAATTTCACGTGTCATAATTTTAAGCTCCTAGTGTCACGCTTCCAATTTTGGGAACATGATCAATGAAGGAAATCACCTAGTGATAACTTCCTACAAACCTTTCCGATGTTATGAAATTGCTTGACCAAAATCAAATCATGAAAACAAAGCTCATATTTAAAATTCAAGAGCAATTTTACACATGCATATACAAACTTTACAACTGCCAATTGTCTAACCTAGCATTATGCCCTCAACTTCCATCCTGCGATCTTCATGATATCCAGCAATTCTGAAACTAAAACATTTTTTTCCAGAAAACATAGTAAGTTTTAATAAAACGCAGTAAATAAATTACTTACCTTAAATACTATTTATATCATATGGCTCACATACCATTTCAATAAAATACAACAATTTATAGTTCAATCAATTCAGGCTTGCTGATTTACTAGGTATTACAACTATGAATTTATATAGCAATAATCTCAATCAGTAATTGAATAGTTGTACTCACAATGAATTTGATATTATATATATATATATATGGCCATTAAAAACACAATCAATATGAAGAACCACCATATTGGTAGTTTCCAAACACATCAATTTAAAGTCTAAGTATATGAGAAAACTATCACTT
>JANHAO010019317.1:0-13273 GCA_026873985.1 Saraca asoca
TAACCCTTTATAGGATTGATCAAATGGACTTCTCACCATGGGCTTTATCTTAATTATGCATAAATCATAAATATGATCATAATATATAATATAAGATGAATGTTTAACCTTTAGTATCCAAATCCATAGACCTCTTAGTCATAGATGCAATAGAGCCCAATCAAATTGACTTTAGGGCACCTATATATGACTAACAGTCTAAGTGATTGTGGAGGCACTAATCCGGTGTCGAGTTCATGTTTGAGAAGTGGTATTATTGGAGTAGCAAAATATGCAGTAAAGTATGATAGAAAGTCAAAAAACCACGCAAGCAGACTTATGAGCAAGGCATGGGACTTACAAGCAAGCCATGTTTTGTCTGCAAGAGGTGATACTTTTACCCAAACAATTCATGAGATTTGCATTTCTCATATTGGCAGTATAAGACATTGGATGTAGGACAAATCGATAGTAGGCACAACCCAAATGCCTAATTACTGCTTGGCTACAAAGACAATTAACTCAAAAGTTATGGAAACAACTCATTTCTGTCGTTAGCAACAAGTCAAAGAGACAAGCAGAAAAAATCCTAAAAAGAGTTGAAAAAAAGCATATTGAAGACTTTTAAGGAGTAGTGTCAGACTAAAGTGTTAAGGACAAAACACTTGCAAAGTGCAAAGAGACAAGTAGAGAAAAAGTCAACAAAGGAGCTCAAGGGAAGCAGGCTGAAGATTCTATCAATGTTGTGTCAAATTGAGTCATCAATGAGGGCATTGATGTTTTCAAGTGGGGAGAATTTCATAGATAGAAACCTGTAACAAATTCAATAAGCAAATGTGCTCAGATTCAAATGAAACTTGATATAAAAATCAAGCATGAAAAAAAGATCATGTGACGTGAATTTGAGAAAAAAATGCTCAAGTAGATTATTTTTTTTATTTTTTTCCATTTTGAGGACATTTATATAATTTTGACCAAGGTAACTTATTCAATGCAAGTAGATAAGTACATGGTTGTGATGCTTATATTTTTATCTTTGTGTTGATATGTTGTGTCATATTAGAACCTTTAGGAGATAGGAGAAAAGCCTTTATGTCAACTCAGAAAATGTATATCTACTACTACCATTTAGGCTTTGGCTTAAAAATGCTCTTTAAGGAGGGTGTGTCTGGTGACCCGAAATGGGTATAAAGGCATTCGTCTAGGGGATAAAGTGTGTGGCCTTAAGCCTCCCCTACACACTCGAGAGTTTGTAGCGAGGCTTTTCAAATATGAATTAAGAAGTAACCCCTCTTCAATCAAAATATTGTCCTACAGAATTTTTTCTTTTTACTTTTGATCACATCCATCCATATTTGATCGAATTGTATGAACACATCATGATTGTTTATATGAATGACTTAGTTGCCTTTATATGCAGTTTGATTGCTATGTGCTATATGATTTATGCTTATGGTTGACTCGATATCCTATAAATTGTGGGTGTTGCCCGTTATTTTTAAAACTTAGATGATGTATGACCGATTGACTAGTTTATTCTCAGATATTAATTAATTAAGTGCGAGCGAAGAGTCTAAGCACTGCACGTTCCAACAATTAAGCTATTGGACTGTGACACCCTAGCTCTCATCTAGATAAAGAATAAAATGACAATTTTCAATATCTGCCATTTCCCAAAAATTCAGTTGCTCTTTGTTCCAAATTTTGATACAACGAAACATTGGTGGCTGGGGAAAGCCACAGATGACATCAATGACCAATCTTAATCTTCTGCAAAATAAAGACATAAACAATCGAGGTCAGAACTCTAGAGAATACTCCAACGATCAAGTTAATGATCTTGTAAGAAGGTAAAAATGAAAATGAGGATCAAAGTCCCTTATTAAGAATGCATACCTTGATTGATATAGAGAAGATGTGTATAAGCTAATACTTTTATACTTGGGTCCGTTCGATCCGTTCACAGTCCAGTCAAACAGTCCAGTTAGTCAACTGATTTAATTTGTACCATGTGACTAATCATCCTAAAGTTAAAGGAGTATTTTGTATTTCTGGATGTGTGTGAATTTATGACTTCTCCAGTACTAGCTCCATGTTTATCTACTCAGTTCATTGATTTCATCTTTATTAATATTTTTTTTGGGTGACTATTGATTTATAGTCTTGTTAAAGGGACTTCATATGGTGCATGAGAATGAAGATAATAAATGCATATGGCTTCTGAGATAATCTTATCAATAACGGAGTAAGTTTTACAGAACTCGTCTCTTTCGTAACCAGCAGACTTGCTTTGTTGTCCAATAAAATGCGAATAATTAATGACCAAAGTTACACTCCCTAAAGAATTTAATATATAATGTAATCTTATCCCAAATCTTGAACCATAGAAAAGGGCTTTTTGGGTAAATTGTAAGCATTGACACTTCAACATGGTCCAAATAAAAAGAAGGGGGATTGAATGCATTGACACTTGAAGAAACTATGGGACGCAACAATATTTGCGTGGAATCAAGTCCAGTTAAGTCAATTTTGCATTATCAATGATAACTTGATTAATATAAAAATGTGCTTGAAATCAAGTTAATATTAATATTTTGGTTTGAATTCGGTTCAACTAAATATTATAAAGCTCATAATTTGATGATAATTAATTAATAGTGTGAAATTTAACAAACTCAAACTAAATTCAAATCCATCTCGAGTTCTATGCGATAAGAAAACTTAATTAAACAATAATAAATATATATTTAAAAATTATAATATCTAATATGATTATATACATAATTGAATGTTATATTCAAAATGATTAAAAAAAATTAAAATTTTAATCTATACTCTAATTCTAGTATATAAAAGTAAGAAGAAAAATGGATATATGATAATCTAAGAAATCATGCTACCAATTCCTCCTACTATTGTTATCTATCAATTTCTTTAATATTTATAATCAAGTCACATATCCACCCCCATCAATCTACAACTGTGGTACGAAGAAGTCTGTACACCAATGTATGACTCTATTTAGTCCACTCTCCTTTTTCCTACCAAATATCTAACTATCTCCTTGTAATTACAATTAATATAATTAATTTATTATTTATTATAATAAATATAATTAAGTATAATAAATTACATTATTATAAAACATCTTATTTAAACTAATTTATAAAGATTTTAATTTAGTTTATTATTTTATATTATCATTAGTTGTTTTACTAATTATTTTTTTAGATAATATTTTGTTTGACAAAATTTTATTACCTATCAATTTAATTTAAAAATTAATTTTATGGCATCATATTAAATTTGTGTACTAATTCATTTCAAAGTGAATAAAGTCTAGTTTCTTTTGTTTATTAATGTTTAACAAAAATTTTGACTTCATAACCATCAATTAATTTTATTTTTAAAAATAATTAAATATAATACTAATTATGATAATTAGTTATAAAAACTAAATAGGGAGTAATTTAGAAATTGAATATTCAATTTAAACCATAGTTTATGAATATTATATCATATGGTTTTACATTTCTTTCAAATTAGGTTATAATTAAATATATTTAATTCAGATAAAATTTCTTCCTCCTTTGCCGGAATACATATATAATTAGTTATAAAATTAATTATAGAATAAATTCATAATTAAATAATTAATTTATGTGACAAAATTTAATTACCAATAGTTTCAAATTAATTCAATTTATTAAAATATAAAAAATTATTATTTTATATTATCTATGCCAATTATTTTCTTAAATAATCAATTTTGTCAAATTTTTATTACCAATCAATCTATTTTGAAAACCAATTTTATCACACTAAATTAAATATTTATATTAATTGATTTGAAACTACCGATCCATTTCTTTTGCTTGAGTCAACAAAAAATTTGACATCATTATTAATTAATTTCCATTTTCAAAAATAAATAAATATTCAATTAATTATATAAATTATATATGAAATAATTTGTAAATTGAAAATTCAATTCACACAATATTTAAGAGCATTATATCTTGTAATTTAATGTTTTCTCATTTTTAAGAATGTGTTCTAATTATAGCCATCAATTTAAATCATGCGTTGATTCACACAATATTCAACTAATTATCTAACAATTTGACACCTTATTATAAAATTTTCAAGATTTGTGTTAATAAAAGATTAATTGATTTAGATAAATAATTTGTGATCAAATAAAGTGTTTTCTAAGAAATTACAAATATTATATATATATATATATATATATATCAGTGTGTAGATTGATGAATATAGTAAATTTAGTTGCATATTCATTAATGTGTGTATATCATTTATATTCTTATTTTGAATAGGATTTACAAAACTCCTGAGTTACTTCTTTAGTTTAGTGGAATCCAATCTAATATCTAGCATTAGATTTCTTAGATAACTATATTAAGTAGATCTTATTCAATATAATAATTAACACAATGTGGTAAAAAGCCTCTAATTGTTGTTTACGTTGTGAATTATTATTCAATACAAACTTTAGCATAATGATTCAATTTAAATTACTATTTAAAAAGGTTGCATTATAACTCTAATAGGTGGCTTTATAATTTGTAAAAATTAGTATAGCTCTTAAAATGTAGAATATATATTAAATGAATGCTTCTTTGAGAAATGCCACTAATTCAATTATACTTAATTCTTCTCTGAACAACTTATTACCTAAAGTTGTTCAAGACACCTAATATTTGAAAAGTTGAAAGAAACATATTTCCATCTTAGCACATTTAGTAAATTTCACCACCTTTTATCCAAAGTTGTTTTATTCTCTCTTAGTTTTCTAAGTAAATGCAATAAAAAGATTTCTTTCATGGATATGATAATTAGTGAATTCTACTTGTACATTAAGATTTAACTTTCTAGCAACGACTTTTCTCCAATCCAATTATATATATATATATATATATTAAATATTTATATAATCATATTTTAGTACAAGTTTGGATGGTAACGCATAAACTGCTAATCTAATTGTCCTTGCTTTCACTTTTTGCATTCCCTATTTTGTTTATTATTTCTTTTTACTCCCTAAGTGTTTCTAGTGGCAAAAATATTTACTTGTAACTTTTTACTGATTTTTTTTTTATAAACTTGTTATAGTAGTTTTACACACTACTATAAAAACACACTTGCATCTCAGTTAAGTCACACATGCCACATTGGTTTAAAGGCCCATGTTTAACTGAGTGACATTGTAGGTTAGAATAATACACATTAGATTTTTAACTGACATGTAAAACACAAAGTGGCGTTGGTTTGTAATCTACAACCAATGCCTTTTTATTTGAAAAAAAAATTATATGACCTTGTTTAATAAAAAAAATCAACATGAAAAACTACTAAAGGCTTCAATTTTTTTTTTTTTGCCACCATTAAAGGCTTCTATTTAAAAAAAAAAATCAATGTCTTATCTCTAATAAAAAAAAACTACTAGTAGCTACATTTTTACATAAATTTGCTATTATTTACATTTTTGTAGAAACAACCATCGAACCAAAATCTCCATTCACCTAATACAATCCTAATTTCAACAACTTCAAACATTTTATTAAATCAACAAAAAATTCAAGATATTATAAAACTAATTAAAATCAAAATATGTCAAATGAACAACAAATCTATACATTATTCTATTGAATTGAGATAGAGAAATCCTAGTTATTGATCTTGAATTGTTGTCAATTTCTTCTTAAGTGTAAGGGCTTTGGTTTCCTTCAAAGTGCAGCAAGTTAATTTATACAAAACTAACATGTTAAAATTAAATAATTGCCTATATATGTAATAAACACATACTCAAGTATAAGCATTTAAAGTAAAAATTATATAGCTAGTTGCCTACATATAAAATAAACACATAATATATTAAGTATGAGTATCTAAACTAAAAATTATATAGCTACTTACATGTACAATAAATATATAATCAATTACCTTTAATTTTTTCCTAATTTTTTCTCTGGGAGGATCGTCAAACTATATCCCTTAACTATGATCATCTCTTACATATAACTCCTCCAAGTTACCTTCATCATTCACCAAAGGTAATCTTGAAGAGAAATGAAGGGTCTACTCAATATCATTACTTGTGTCTTCTTCATCCTCATCACCAATAATCTATCTCTTCCCTTGAAGAACTATAGATCACTTATTATCAGTTGGGTCTCTGATATAAAAAAATTTGTTTTACTTAGGATGTCATTATGAATAGTTCTCCCTTATGACATTCTCTATTATGATCCACCAACGTAAACTCTAACTCATCAACTTGAATGTTGTTATGATTCTTAACCCATTTACATTGAAACACGGACACCTTGAATTTAATATAGTCAAGCTCTCATATGTCTTTAATGATCCTATAATATGACATATTCACGTATACATGACTTTTATCTTTGGAACTAGAAACATGCATTAATTGAGCCACCAAAGTAGCTCCACTATTTTGCATAGTGCTCATACCATCATATCCATTTCATGTAGAAAGAATACCCGTTAATGTTATATCCACAATAAGATAAGACTTCCATGCAAGACCCATAGGCTAATCATCTTATAGTCTCAAAAACATTATTTGGTGTTTGTGCCAACCGAAAATGAACTTAATTCTAGAGTCAAGTGATGGAGGATTGGTTGTGTTCAACTTGTATCCACTATTCATTCTTTCTAGGATTCTGCTCTTTTGTAAGGGTCATATGCTCATTCAAGTGAGGCTCCACTTCTTTACTATTATGCAGAATGTAAAGGTATACTTATACCTAGATTTCATAATTGATGATCATTACTCGAGTTCCCATTGTACCTTTACCTATAATTCTTATCTTGTGATGAGACTTAAGAACTTTGATAGTTTCTGCATTTAATAAGTATTCATTATAGAACTCAACAACCTCTTCATCTATATAGCCTTCAATAATGCATCCTTTAGGCTAATGTTGATTCTTCATATATCCTTTTAAGATTTTTATATATCATTTAAATGGGTACATCCATCTCAAGAAAACTGGTCCATCAAATTTTATCTCTCTCACCAAATGAATGACCAAATACACCATGATGTTAAAAAGGACGGTGAAAAATATATCTCAAGTTGACACAGTATAACAACAACTTCCCTTTATAAATCATCCAATTTCTTAGGGTTAATGACTTTGTTACATATTGCATTAAAGAAAAAATAAAGTTTAGTAATGACGTGTCTCATATGTTTAG
Source organism: Saraca asoca (assembly GCA_026873985.1). Taxonomy (NCBI): domain Eukaryota; kingdom Viridiplantae; phylum Streptophyta; class Magnoliopsida; order Fabales; family Fabaceae; genus Saraca; species Saraca asoca. The sequence continues at coordinate 7,225 of JANHAO010019317.1, forward strand.
GTAATATTGATCAAATAGCCACTGGTAACAGTTGTTACATTAAAGTATGACAATCATGAGACTTCAAACTAACTAATTTCAATTTTTCATTGAAATATGGCTTTTGATGTTTGATGAATATCCTTGTAGCACTTTAACACTATGTAGACACTTATAGCAACTTGTTTTCTCTTTTCTAGACATAGTATAACAAGTTGGAGGCAAATACATATATTGACTCTTCTTTGATGCTAATTCTTTTCCTATTGCTATTTCAACCAAGTTTAGTATGGATTTGACTCCATCCTTGGTCTTAATTTGTATGTTCAAAAACATTCCAATGAGACTATCACAAATATTTTTCTCTACCTCACATCATGATTATGTGTCACATTCAAGATTTGTCAATATGGAATATCAAATAATATGAACCTCTTTTCCATAAAGTCTTATCACTAGCAGGTGTATAGGGTTTGCTAAAAATAATATCAATATTTTTCACTTATTCATAAACTTGGTCCCCAGTTAATGGCATTGGAGCTCCTCCCTCCATGGTGACCCATTGAAAACATTTCTTTGCCTATGATAATGGTGGACTGGGGAAGAAAATCTCTTGTGACTGAGATATATTGTTTTCTTTCATGCTTAAGTTAAAAAAAAAAAAGATTTTTATCATTCTCACAAATAGGACATGTTTTATGTCCTTTGGCACTATATCCAAACAAGTTTTCATAAGTTAGGAAGTCATTTATTGTGTAAAAGAGCAAGGCATGCAACTAAAAAGACTCTTGATGATATGCGTCAAACACTAACACACATCTACGTCATTCTCAAGTCTTTAATAAGCAATATCAAAAAGACATTTATATCGTTTCATGGTTGTTTAGGGACTAAAATCATCAATGACAATATTGTATACTTATGTTGCATAGATAACCAAGGAGTTCAATTATAAATCACTAATAAAACAAGCCATGTGTTATATTTGCTACTTATGTCACCATGATGGTTCATTACATCTATATAAAGTCCAAGCCTAAGGTTTCTTGCTTCACTATCAAATTTAGGAAATAATAAATCAAGTGTTTTTCATGATAGAGAATTAACTAGATGTTGAAGCCAATCATCAGAAATCATTTGGTCTGCATGCCATATTAAGTTTTTGGCACCTTTTGCATTAGCAAACATGCATTTAAACTGTGGTATTATTGGAAGATATCATAACACCTTAACTAGAGCCCATTTATTTTGTATAACATCATTCTTCTTGAATTGGTAACATGATGCCCCACATTTTGGACATATGTAAACTTTTATACTCCTTTCAATATAATATACAATCATTAGTGCAAGCATACATCTTCTTATACTCTATACCTATCAAGCATAAGATTTTCTTGGCCTCATAAGTACAATTTGAAAGCTCATAACCTTCCAGAAACATATCTTTCAACACTTCAAGTAAGGTCATGAAACTTTTGTCACTCTACTCATTCCCAACTTTCAAGTTGAATAATCTCAACACAGCAAATAATCATGTAAATTTAGTACAACCTGGATACAAAAGTTTTTTTGCATCACTTAACAAACTTTCAAGGATATGTGGCCACTTAATAAAATTATCTTCAACAACATCATGCACCATATCCTCTAATTGATTATCTACACCTACATCAATTTCATCATTTTGGTACCCTCTATCTTATCTTGATAATTATAAATATACTAGACAATTCACTTTTACCATGCCAAATCCATTGTCTATATATCCTTTATTAATGCCATGAATAAATAAACGACCTTATATATCTTCAGCTTTCATTCTTTTAACAAAATAACATCTTACACAAGAATACCTAATAAGCTCATTACTATCTGTAGCATATTGATCAATAATAAATCTAATAAACTCCACAACCCTTTTTGCATATTCTTCACTCAACAAATCAATAGACATCCATTTACAATCCATAACTATCCAATCTAAATTTCAACAAATACATAAGTCAACAAATAATTTTGGATGAATTTAATTTAAAAAATCCTTGAACTATGGAAATATTTTAATCTGAATTTAGACAATTCTAATTTCAATTTAAACTATCTTTTGCAATCATGATTGCAAGCTTTTGAACAATTAAAAAACAACTAGGGCACATAATTCATCTTATCCACACAGAATCAATTATTAATAAAATTCAAAAAGAAAAGTAGTGGTTACCTAGAAATAGAGAGAGCTACACGAAGAAGATTAGTTCAAACTATCAAAAGAGGGAAAGTGAGAGTGAGCTAGGCTTTTATGATCAGCAAGAGAGTGAAATGACTTTAAATTACTAGAGAATAAGGGGGATAAAGCTAGGATTTTGAACCAATAAGAGAGCAAGAGTAACAATCAAGTCTACAAAAGCATTTTATAAATGACAGATGTCTTAATTTTCATTCACATGCATAATTCTTGTGCATCACATCTCATTTATTTTGAATTATTTTTTCCCATTTTATTTTTTAGATAATATATTATAATTTTCACAAATAAATTGCCCAATGATTAATGATTTTTGAATTAGTTTGTACATTAAATAACATTTAAATTCTTGAATTATTTTATTTAATTAAATAATATTTAAAATTTTAAATTATTCTATAATCTTCATAAAATAGAATTATTTGATTGGAAATAGAAAAATTAATGATTAGAGAATAATATTATTCATAAATAAAATTAGACAAAATAATTCAAAAAAGGCTTGTACAAAAAATTAAATATTTGAAATGTGTGAAGACTTTAGACATCAGTTTTAATTAAAAAATTAATGTTGTTTCTCTTAAATCATCTTTTTTTTTTTTGAAAAAAAATAGACATCTAATATTACATCTAATAATTTTTATTTAAAATGTATGGAGACTTTAAACATTAGTTAATATATTAGAATTAATATATAATTTCATATATCTACATCAATTCAAAATACAAAATCGACGTCTAAGGCATTAAGGACGTCTAATAATTTTGGCTTTCTATTTGCAAAAACCTACTAAAAACTACAAGTTATATCTTATTTGTATTACAGTTTTGATTTGTACAAACATCTAAATCCTTGAATTATTTCACCAAAAATATTTCAATTTGTTCAATTTCAAAACAAAGTTTTTAAAAAACAAACTCTGGCTTTGATATCATGATCGACATTTTGAACTGTGATTTGTGACCATGATCACAACCAGGGGGCAAGTGCCCGAAAGCTTTTGAATTTAGGCAATTCAAATCACAATTTAAACTATATTTCATTATCATGATCTCAAGTTTTTAAAATGTGTGGAGACTTTAGACATCGATTTTTGTTTATAAAAATGACATCATTTATTTTAACTTAATATTGCATCTAATAATTTTCATTTAAAATGTGTTGAGACTTTAAATATTGATTAATATGTTAAAACCAATGCCTAAGGCATTAAGGACGTCGATTTTGTGTAAAAAAAAAAAACTAATGTCATTTCTCTTAGTTCATCTTTTTTTAAAAAAAAAAACATACATATTGGCTTTTACCATTTATAGAATCCTATTGCATGCCACAAGTTATATTTGATTTGTATTATTATTTTGCTTTGTATAGATATCTAAAAATGCTTTCATGCATACATTTTATTGGATCAACAATAAATTCAATACATTAGAAAACACCAATGTTAAAATCAATACACTACACCCTGTTTCTGTACAGTTACATTACACGAACATGTTTCCATACACTTCGTCAACCAAATTGAGTAGGATAAAGTCAACCCATTGATATCAAATTTGATCAATTTCTACCTGAGTGTAAGAACTAGTATCTCCTCCAAAGTACTACAAGTTTATACAAAACTAACATTAATTTGAATTATGCAGTTATAACAATTCACCATCACCTATACTATCACTATAGAATCCTAAAGGGGAAGCTAAACTGAACGAGAACTCACTTTTTACCTAACTCAAACAATGTGAAAATCAATAAGAATAATGCTAAAGGTAATGCTAAACCAATAAAAGTGAAATATTTTATTATTTTAAGTGGATCTTGGTCTTTCTTTATTTGAATGATTATGTCACTCTATATTAATTTTTAACATATTTATAAAAAATACTATCGCCACTTCGATATTATATACCTGTGTTAAATACTTTTGAAATTATTTTTTTCATTTTATTTATACGTCAATTTTTAATGACCATCAACGTATTAATTTTTAACATATTTACAAAAATACCACCACTGCTTCAATATTATATACATACATTGAAAATTTTAAATTATTTTTGTTCATCTATGTCAGTTCTTGTTCAAAACCGACATCTAATCTATGTCTCTTCATATACACAAATATAAACGAGTAAATTTTTTTTTAATTATTTTGACAATTCCGTAATCATATTAGTAAATTAATCATACATGAACAATTTAATTAAAAATTAAATTGATAAATTAATAAAAAATTATTTAAATATAATCAAATAAGTCATGAATTATATTATAATAAAGTGCTTTAAAGTATAATTAAATAAAAATTTAATTAATAAATTAATAATTTTTTTTACAATTCGAGAGCCATAGCTTTTAAGGATAGTTTAAATTAAAATAGTACAAATTAAATAATTATAAAAGTATATCGATTCCTTTACTTAAATTAACATCAAATGTGATATTAAGTCTAGATGTCAGTCTTTTAATAGAAACCAACATTTTAAGTTTCCTCATATGTACAAAAACACCATTATGCCTATATATAAATTGGTTTGCATTTCATTCGACACCTATTTAACAACATCATTTCTGCATTTTGTAGTGGTGATAGTTTGTGCCTTTTCCTCATACAATCTACATCTATTGATATAAAGTTAAAGTTTTTCTTAATTATTTGTTATTAATGTAGAGCTCAACTCCCTTATTTTTGAAAGAGCTCTTAGGATGAAAGTGTATGTCTTCAGGCTCTCACTATTTAGCTTAATACAATTACTTTAATGAAAGACAAGGAATGTCCCTATTATAAAACTACTTTATATTAGGTTTGGAATGCAACTAGGCCTTTTCTTGAGATAATTTAAAGTTTAGAATGCAACAGCTACTATTAATATAATCATATTTGTTATAAATCAAATATATATTAATCAATTAAATTATTTTAAAGTTTTTTTATTAGATATATTATCTTTGAAAATAATAGTTAATTATGTAGTTGTCACTTTATATCTGATGGTGTTTATTGTTAAGGGATGGTTATTAATCTTATGACTTTGGTGGCTAAGCATGTTTCTTTTTATGAAATCATAATTTTTAAATTCAATAGCACTCTCAGCTATTAATTTTTGCCATGTTGGTTTATTTGTATGAAAAAATAAACTTTATTTACTTGCTCTATTAACAAGCTCTAATAGCACAAAAGTTTACTAGTATCTTCTTAAGTTGACTTCTTTTATCATGCAATCATATTTGCCCCCATCAGAGTTCTTTATTTCTTTTATTGTACTTATATACAATAGTTCTATGATTTGGGATTTAATACAATAGTCTTTTACTTGGGGAGTCTTTCATGAAGAAGTATGTAACCATTGGGCTAAGATGTGTCAATGGAAGTCTTCCTTAGATAATATGATGGATGATATTTAATCTCTCAAAGAAATATCAATATAATTAGACTACCGAGAGCAATGGTCAAGGTTTTTATGTAAAGATTAAATGAAAATATTTTTGTTAAAGATAATTTAAAAATATTATTTTTTTAATTAGAATGATACAAAATTTTCCTGTTATATCAATTATCTATATATTTTTTTATGTATAGTACTATTTTGTTTAGTTTCCAATACACTTTCACAAATAAATAATTAACATCAACTTCAAATTTACTTACATAAAATTGCTAAGGATATATAAAGCTAATTCCTATCACCTATCTTTAATTTTCTATGAGATATGTGTTAGTCTGGATGGGTGTCCTAGGCCAATTTGATTGAGTTCTATCGCATCCTGGACTATACATTCTGTGAATTGGATATAAAGGTTGTATATTCATCTTATATTGCATT
>JANHAO010019318.1:0-13265 GCA_026873985.1 Saraca asoca
TTTTGCTAGTGCATTGGGGAGCTTGATGTATGCTCAGGTGTGCACTAGGCTTGACATTGCTTTCATAGTTGGTGTTTTGGGGAGATACCAGTCTAATCCTGGTAGAGATCACTGGACAGTTACTAAGAAAGTAATGAGGTATTTGCAAATGACTAAAGTCTATATGTTTGTATATGGAAGAGTCGATAAACTAGAGTTTGTAAGGTATACTAACTTAGATCTTGCTAGGTGCCCTAATGATAGGAAATCAACCTCATGCTATATTTTCATGATGGCAGGAGGTGCGATATCCTGAAAAAGCAAGAAACAAACACTGGTTGCCTCTTCTACCATGCAAGTAGAGTTTATTGCCAATTATGCTGCTACTACTCACGCTGTTTGGCTGAGAAATTGGGTGACAGGACTCCAGATTGTGGATTCCATTGCTAGGCCATTGAGGATCTACTATGATAACAATGTTGTAGTGTTTTACACTAAGAATAATAAGACTACCAGTGGTTCAAAGCATCTAGAATTGAAGTACCTGATTGTAAGAGATCTTGTGAAGAACAGAAGTATAAAAGTTGAGCATATCAACATAGATTCCATGCTAGCTAATCCCTTAACCAAGGGGCTCAGGCCTATAGTGTTTAAAAAGCTTGTGGAAAACATGTGCATTTTGAGTTCTTTTGATGTATTTGGTTAGTGAGAGGCTTGTCAATGATATCCTTTTAGTCATCATGTTGGATTGTCATCATTGGACATTTTAATATTAAGTTGACATATAAATGATTTTATAAGCAATTGAAAATACATTACTCATATTATTGTTGTTTTACAAATAATTTTGTATCCCATTGCTGAATTTTTGAAACTCAGTGTCGTTGGGACCACCGTGCTCATGGTTGATGTCATATTGGAGTTTGAGGCATGATGATTCTCTATGAACTATACAATTTCTCTAGCTTTAAAAGGGATCATTTGAGAGAGAAATTGTAAGGACTAACAATAAAAATAGGATTATTGTCGTTAGATGACATTGGTATACTATTTTCTTACTGCACTCCACACCAATAACTAGCTGACAGAATCAATGATATTTGTAACCATGGATTGGTCATGCATCAATAAGGGATGTATAAATTGCCATGATTCGGTGTCACTTGATTTTTAGTTAGACAGAGTCATATTTAGATGTCGCATCTTAGATTATGTGCTTTCCTAAAATTGTGGCCAGATTTTAGGAATAAGTTATTAGCCCGAGAGTCATTTTCAAAATAAATATTTCATTAAAAGTAACATAATTATTTTTGCCCAAGTGAGAGAATGTAAAAATTATTTTTATAATTCTTCTAGTGGACTGCAAATAATTGTGATTTTATTTTGTTAAAATAAATGGGCTAAAACATAATTTATAAGTGGATGCAAAAGATAATCTATTAAACTATTAAGGTGATCCATATGCATTATATTAGAACATTTGTTGATAATTGGTATGGGTCTAATAATACAGACATTAACCCTAAGACTCGTGATAGGAGGGTCCTATGATTAATATATAGGTTAGGCCCTCTCTGCACTCATGTGACTGTTAGTCTATCTGAGCTCCTTATCCCATTGAGAGTATGCTTAATGATAACGTGATTTGTAGAAGAAGTTCCTAACTATTCACTTGTACATATTGTAAATCAGAAAGTAATTTTTTCATCTGTGAGTATAGTTAATTATGGACACAGCAGGTATGTGTTCAATTTTCAGTATTCTAATTTCATGCAATTGTATTGTTTAATTCCAGTTACGGTATGGGTATTCAAAGAGTTTCCTTACCTTGTTTATAACATTGTGAATTGAAGCTTATTCTGACAACAATGGAGTAAGGTGAAAATATTCAGATTTCAATTGTGAAGGAAATCCATTACAGACCCTGTCATTCGATGAAAAGAATTGTAGTGTCGCCGAGGATGTTTTTGACTTGTTCCAGAATAGGTTTTGGTCATTTTTAGCTGTGTCCTGTCTGGGAACTCGAACCTGTTTTCGGGGGTTTAAGTCTGGACGAGTCTAGTGCTGTTGAAACAAAAATATAGTATTTTCCTACATCGTCTTTGTGCAAAAAAAATATAAATTTTCTAAAATTACGCATGCCTACCTTTCCATTAACCCATATCCTAAACATTATTCCAGTTAATCATATTTCTATAGGAATAAAAAATATATTTTTTTTAAATATTTATATATTAAGTCTAAATAAGATTTTTAAGTTAAATTATATTTTATTACATTACCCTAAAAAATAAAAAAAATCTTTTAAACCCAATTAGAAGTTAATACAAAATTCTATAACTCCCTTTTTTTAAGTTTCGCTGCGGGTCTCGATCAATTCTACCGCGACAGCATGCCGAATCAATTTCAACCTGTTGATTTAAAACCAAAATAGGATCCATTTGATAGATCAACGGAGATAATATAAATTTTGATTTCGGGACAAACTTTAGATTTTGTTCTCTTTCTTTCTTGTTGTAAGCACAAAAATCTTAAAAAAAAAAATAGTTTTAAAGAAGAAAATCAAAAGCTGCCGTTGTAAGTAAAAGTATAATTTTGCAACCTATTTTTTCTCTCGTTAATTTATTATGTTTTATTTATTTTATTTAAGTTAGATTTTTTTTTTTTTTTGCTTAGAATACAAATTCCTGCCATTGAATTGTAATTTATTTATTTATTTATTATATTCGCATCATTTTAATTATTTATTACATGTAAGATGTGAGCAGAAATATTTTAGATTCTTTTGACATAAGTCTTTTTTTATATATTTTTATATGAATGCAAATTTTTTTGAAAATTATATATAAGAAATGAACTTAATTTTTTTCTTGTATGATAAAAATAATTTTTTTATTATAAATCATATTTTATTCAATTTTTCTTATCAAATAAAATTATATAATAATAAAATCATCATCATTGTAAAAAAATTTATTTTCAAATACTTTTTTAGTGGAAAAAAGATGGACTTATTCTCATGGAGTTGAGAATTTAAATCATAAAAAAGTTTTTTTATTATTATTATTTGACCAAATAATACTGTTGACCAAGAGGAAGTGTCTGTTTTGACATAGAATTAATAAAAAAAAAATCAATATAGATTTATGTATAATGTATTTAACAATTAGATGGGAGGCTTGCATAATTCATGTTAGATGGGAGATAAAGTGCAATATTCCTATACTTTAAGAACTGTCATATACGTTTCTCTAAAAAACAAAAAACTCCCGCACAAATGCACGGGCATAATACTAGTTATTTATTACAATCTTCAACATTATACTATAGCTTCTTCAGTTTCATATTTATTAGTCTTTTCCGGAAAGAATCGGAGCCTTGGCCATGAAACGAAATAGAAACCTACGAGGCACATTCCGTTCTCAAAATGTAGTCCACAGCTTCTTCCACGGTGTCAACAACCTGCAAGGTGAAGTTTCATTATAAGCCGCCAAAGCATTTTCACTTCAGAGTTCAGAATGACAGCGGATCTAAATCACCAAATTGCCACTAAGAGGAGTCACATAACAGTTATATAGGGTAGCTTTGCCTTGATTTTCAAGGATAATAATGTTTTCTCTATCTTGTGTTCACATTCCAAACAAATTATTAGAAAAAAAAAAACATAAATTTCTATATCGTCCATCTAGGAGAAGAAAAGGAAATACCAAATCTGCTGGAAAATTGTTATGATTTTCCCTCCCCTTGAAAACTCCGGTTCTTGTGAGGATAGAAAACCAAGGATGCCCCGCCTGAAATGCAACATACTCGTTTATATTCAGCAGATGACTTTATTTATCATACTATTGAAATCTAAGGCCAAGTCCAAGAGTCACACCTGCCTTGCACCTCTGATATCAACTGAAGGATTATCTCCAATCATGTAAAGTTTTCTGAAACATTGAGCATTTTTATTTGTATCATGAAGATTATGACAAACTGGAGGGACAAGTTGCTGTAGTACAATTTCTGCGTTCTTGAATACAGATGGATGTGGTTTTCCAAAAGATGTGTACTCCAAGGCATTTGGGTGAATCCTGCATGCAGTGCAATTAACATTAACAACTTAATATTAACCATTGCTACATAGCTAATTTGGTAATGGCTTGACTAGATTTACAATTATTGCGCATGAAGTTCAAGCAGTTCCTCCCCTAAAGTAAGGCACAATAATCTATTGAGATGTTGATAGCCTTACCTATTGAAGATGGATTCTAATGCAATTCTGAAAGCCCCCATGCCAAGACGTTCAGAAGGAAAAGCAGTCTACCTTTATGAGAGCTCATCAGTAATCATACATTGAAAAAATCAAAGGTTCCATGGAGTTCGCATCTTTTTCCAAGTAGAATCCTAAGCAAACATCAACCAACCTGGTATTCAAGGTCATCATTTGCAAAATATAAATGTGGCTGTGATCCAGTATTCCTTCCAGGAAGACCTCCTGTTCTTAATATGTCACAAAGAACCTGGACAACAGGTCTTGTCAGTTCACATATCTACCCATTTTAATGCAAACAATGTTAAATCAAAAAATAAATAAATAAAAGAATGCTAAGGTAGGTATTCATTTGTAATTTGTTCTCAATATTATGAATATTTAGGAGGAAAAACTAAAATATATTTGTTAATGTCCCTTCCTTCTTTTTGTTTTCCTACCTTTCTTTAACTAATTAAAAAAGTGAAGATGGAATTGATGGTCATGTTACATGGCCTTTGTCAAGAATACTATAATCTGCATATTGAATAAGTCTATCAATGGCTCATTTTGCTCTGTTAAACAGTTGATGGATTTAAGCCTGAATCACCATGTTGATAAGAACAAAACCCTGAAATGCTGTTAAACTCCCATCAAGGGAGAAATCCATACACTTTATAAGCTAATAAATTAATAATTGTTGGTTTCATTTCTGGTACTAGTCATGCAATTTTATATAAAAGAAAGGAGTGAACAATATATAAATCTGTAGCATCATCATATATCATGGAAGATTAAACTTCCATTAGCTTTTTCCTGCTTATGGTGTAGGTTAGTTAGAATTAATTATTACTTTTTATACCCTGCGATTCATAAGGATTCCCCCACTAAATATGGAGGCAGAAAAAAAAAATAAAGATAATTCACAAGGAAAAGCCATAAAATCCTTGTTACCTGTATATCCCTGCTCCAATCAACAGGGTCACTAACTATGAATGCTGCTTGAACTCTTTCAGAGCAGACATTATTTCTTGGGGCACTCTCCTTTAGTTTTGTATTCTGATCAGACAGCTTAGTTGTCCATTTCTTGTACGGTTCCAGTGGATCAATATTTTCAAAGCACGACGCATAATCATCAATTGGAACAACATTTCTGAAGACAAATTAACAAGATACAAATTAATAAGAAGTTATGGATGATATTGGACTGCTTATTTAACATTTCCATAAAAACTCAAAATGAGCTAATAATCTTAGTAGTTAGATCCTTACTTAAAACCATATTCAGACATCACTAAAGCAGGCTCCCCTTTGCCCACTGCAACAATGAGTTCATTCTCAAATCTGCAAATTCAAAATCCTATGAGACAAATTAAATGGGTAAAAAGGTTTTTATCATCAGAAAATCTTCAAGTACATGGCTTTAGACTTATTATTCACATATATCTACCATTTTGGAACTTTGGAAACAGTAATCTAACACAATTTTCTCAATATGTCACATCACAAGCTCCAAAAAAAATATATTGTCAATCAGGTTATGCCCTTGACACTTCCTGATACAAGCAAGACATTAATCAAGTCTTGCCTAAGTAAAAATACCATGTGGTGTCAGCAATCTGAAGGTCACAATTGGATCCCAAACTGCAGAGCAATCACATTCGATTAAGCATATGATATCCATAAAATCCAGAATGGAGTTACAATGCATACCTATTGACCAATTGTCTAAATGGTGAATGACCCTGGACAACCTACACCATGATCACATGTGTAATTGTTAAGGGCAAAGCTTCAGCACATTCAGCAAGTGAGTTTGGGAAGGGGATCAAGGCCACTGGTGCAATGACTTTTGAGAAAGACACGTGTGGAGCTAATGGATGACCAAACAGAATAAAACATGTAGATGATAATATACAGATTTTGGTATATTTTCAAAATACCTGTGAAGCTAAGACGTTTACACCCAAGAGTTTACTTAGCTCAAAGGCTCTTCTAGATTCAGGAAAACCACCCCCTGTGAGAGAGATAGCATTACATTAAAATCAGTTTATTTATTTATTTATTTATTATAATCAAACAATTAGGCAGGCATTGACTTTGTGCATTATTCATTAAGTGCAGTAACATAACTATGAAACAAGGAGATCCAAAAATCAGAAAGATACATTATACAATATGCAGCAGAGTGTTTCCAAGAAAACATTCCCTGCAAAATAATTATAATTGAGATGCTTAGTATTACAAAACGATTTTAAGACCAGGTCAAGAAACCTCTTGTCATATAACTGCTTTCTCAGCATCACAAATTGCATTCTGTGTTGTAGAGCATATGAATTTTGTAAGTGCTTTAGAACATAATGCGCATCTAAGAAATAATTGGCAACATACAACAAGGCATTTTCCATCTGATTAAACATTTCCAATCACTCTCCTAAAGAGATGACAATAGCAGCATAACCTTAAACCTTTCAACAAGCAATTGCAACGTGATTGTAAAAAATGGAGCTATGCAACTGAAGATTTTGAAATTATTCTAAATAGAACACATAAAATGCGCAAACAACTCACCATTTGTCAAGAAAATGTAAGGGAATTTCAGTTTACCTGGCCACATAAACAGATTAACATATTCATCAGTCCTTGATTCTAATTCGCAAACATGAAACAGTAAAGTCAATAGTGAAGCCAATCACTGCAAAAATGAAGATAATGGAAACCCAAAATTAGTACCAGCGTCGTCGTATAATCTTCTGAGAGCTCCAGGGGAGTCGCCAACAGGAGTGTTTCCGAGCAGAATGACACCATCGATGTCGAAGGCAATGCCGAACGAAGGTCTGGCAAATCGTGAAGTGAAATTAAATCATGCTCTTAAATCATGGAAATTCTAAAGAGACTGAAAGATGAGGTCTGACGAACCGTCCCGATCCCGTAGAAAGCTGAGAAAATGAGCGTGAAAGTAAAGCAGAAGTCCTTGTTCGGTTTTTGGTTTGGCTTTGCCAAGCTTTTGAGAAGATGCGGAAGTTCATCTTTTTAGTGCTTTGGTTTGATAGCAAGTGAAAGCTGAGGAAGAATGCGAGCACCACAGGCGCGTTCTCGAGGCCTTTTGAATGCGTGCTCACCGCTCTGCTCGGCTGAATCGTTTCTCTGGAGTCTACTCCCGTAGCCGGACTAATGCGGTACAGGTGGCGGCAAAGCGTTGCCCAGATATTTTGTTTTCCTGAGGTTTAGGTTAATTTTTTGAGTTTAAATTAGATTCATCATGAATGTAGAAGTTGTAACAGCAGAAAAATGACACATTATTATAAAAAAAAATAAGAATAGTTAAATTTTTATATTAATAATAAATTTTTTAATAATTATAAATATTTCACAACACATAATTAAATAATAATATAAAATTGACTTATATTAATATTAGATTAAATCTATTTTCTAATATCATGATGAAATAAACTGAAATTAATTATACCTGCCTTAAAACAGTCAAACCTAGTTTCACTTATATTTTGTTAGTAACATAGTTGTACATTAATCATCTTGATGTATCAAGAGTGGTGAGTAAAACCTTTAATAGATTGATTCTTGATATAATGGATGACAATGCAAAACTAGTTTATATTAATAATGAATTTGTAATTCACATTATATTTATATCAATTATTGTGTTAAGAGTTTTGCTTGCATTAAAAATTTTTGAAGCTTTCGAGATAAAAAAATGGACTATTAATTTTTTTATAAGTCCAAACTATTAACTATTCTTTGATATGGGTTGGTGCTAAATGTGCAAAGAAAAAATATATTGATAAAGATTTTTTTTTTCTAACATCAAAACAGCAATTGGGTTGAGAAAATAAGGGATTTCGCACTGTATTGTCATTCTAGAACGAAAGTTTAACATAGGAGTTATAAAATTTAAAATTTTTATAAATATATATGGATTTTATATAAAAAATTATAAATTTATCAATCAAAGTTGCAAAAAAAAAAAAATTTTGGGTTTCTATGAAGAAATATATATATATATATATATATATAAAGTTACGACAATACTTATTGATACAATCTTTTTCAATGATGTACTGAAACGTACCCCTTATATTAATTGAGCCTTATAGTTGGGAATTCCAGCCGTAATAAAACTTCTAAGTGATAGGCTTTACTTGTGAATAATCAATGAAGTTGATTTAAATTAAATCTTATAAAATATATAACAAATAAGACTAAATGAACAAATTCCATATTAATCAAATTCTAATAAAATAAAATCAGTTTAAATCATTTTTTACCAATTGCACAGTGAATAAAAATATGTAACTAATATTACTAGACAAATAAAAATAAAACTATAATTATGACTCCAATCAACTGAGGAAAATGAGTTCAAAACCACCATATTTTGGCTTTAGTATTCGGTATCTGGATTTATACAATGAGCAGGTCTAGACAACTAGGCTTAGAGGTCATGGCCCTTGTTTATGTATGACAATCATTCAGTAAACAAAACAATGCCAGAACCACAAACTCAAATCCTCACCCCATGACGAAAATAAGAAAATATGAGATGATCTTGAAACCATTAGGTCACTCGGACTATACAGATTAATCAAATACAATCCCCCTTACACCACTTTCTCACGTCACTCCAAAGCTATTTTTATGAATTTCTATAGAACCAGGCAGTGAAAACAAAAGACCATTTTGCTGAAGTCTATTCCAGCATCTCATCTGGGTGGAAGTTTAGAGACTCCCTCCATATGAGCTCCTTTATATCCTCTTCGTTCAGAGTTGTCTGTTCAAAGTCAAAGTTGAAAGGAGTTGGGCAAGTTGGCTCCTCGTTGATCTCATGAAGACTTGACAAATATGGGTGATTCAGTGCTTCCTCAACTACGCAAGCAAAGAACAAAAATTCACAAACTTCTTACAAGGAAATATGAAAATGATAATTAGGATTATTAAACATATGGAGACAAACCCGTAATGCGTTTAGACGGATCAAAAACCAACATTTTCTCCGCAAGATCAATACCCAATGGTGACACATCAGGGAACCTCTGAGAAAAGGGTAGTTTTTCCACATGTGGAAGTTGTTTAACATATTTCCTTGCATTATCACTTCTCAGAAATCCAAGATCCGAGTCATTTGGTGAACCTAATAACTGTTTCGAGGTATTAATAAGAAATCCATCATAAAGATTGATTTGGAAGCTTGCACTTATTCGTAATATCTAGCTAAAAATTTTCAGAATACAATAACCCAAATATACTGATATTTTCCGGAAAATTGGCAAGCCAATAGTATTGAAGAGAGCCAAGTACCTCAGTTATAAGTGCAAGCTGTTGAACATAATCTTTACCAGGAAATAGTGGCTCCCTTCTAATTATCTCCATCAATATGCAACCAACTGACCATATATCAATAGCTGCAGTATATTCTGAACAGTTCAGAAGCAATTCAGGGGCCCTGTACCAACGAGTCACAACATATTCAGTCATGAAATCTGTCTCTGAGGTTGTTCTCGCTAGTCCAAAGTCACAGATTTTGAGGTCGCAGTTTGAATTGAGAAGTAGGTTGCTTGGTTTCAGATCTCGGTGCAAAACATTTGCAGAATGTACATATTTCAATCCTCTCAGGAGCTGATATAGAAAATACTGCAATAACAATTAACATGCTGGATAAATTCATCACAAATTTCTTAATGCAAACAGAATATCTATCTTAGTGAAAATATTTAATTAATAGATTCACTATCTTATTAGTGTTTTATTAAAATGGCTGGTAATGGACACATATACAAGGTCTTCTTGCAACAATAAATCACAATATAAGCAGTGACAACACTAAATGACCAGTTTAATTGTTCAACAAAAGCGTTCTGAATGGATTAATGGATTGAGAATAGGTTATTGAAGTCATTTAGATTCAATTTACACACGAGAAGTATTTTTGCAATAGATTTTTCCCAATATCTTCAATAGAAGGTTCAACTCCCTTACAAGAATTCACCCACAAAGCAGGATAACAATTACCTCCAATCTTTCTTATTTTCTTCAATGAAAAGCATTTTTCTTGGTTTAAAAGATAAGAACCATTTTCTTAGAAACCAAAGCATACTACTTACCTGGCAGTGCTCATCTGTGAGAGCCTGGCTAGAACGAATTATCTGATTCAGGTCAGTATCCATCAATTCATATACAGTGTACACATCATTAAAGTTTCCCCTCTCAGGTGGCCGTATGATGTCCTTAATTTTGATTACCTGCACAACACCATTGCAGAAGGTCATGTCCAACACATAGCATATAAAACAGGTCAGCAAAAATAACCTCAACCATGCTTCCTTCAACATATCTTGCAACCAACCATCATAATATATACTATGAAAAGCAAAATGCCTACAGAGACTCGGAAATCAGCAAGGAATGGTTGAATTAATATGTTGCAAGATACAAAAAATGGAAGTATAAGCAGAGGACATAATAAGTATAGAATCCATTTGTACATTGTCATGATCCATATGACAAAGAAGTTTGATTTCTCTAAGTGTCCTTTTTGCATCAATCCTGTTGTCAAAAGCGTTCCCAATCTTCTTAATTGCAACCTCCTCTTTGGTCTCAGAATTTGTTGCACAGCTGCAACAACAAACAAGAATCACAGCCTCTGCTCAGTAACTACTATGAGGAAATTCATCATTTGGGCAAGTTAGAGCCAAACAGAAAATAAGAGTATTCATATACACAACTTCAGCATAATTAATGCTAGACTTCTCAATTGGACCAGCATTGAAATCTTTAAGCACTAATTAAAAAGCACCTAAGCCTTCAGAGCACACCAATCAATAAACATATTCTAACTGCTTGGAGGCAATACCAACTCCTTTGTTTGCATTTACGATCACCTCTGCGGCTCTGCCTAGATATCAACTGTTTAATTCACTATATCGATTCAGTTCAAAATCAAGAAAAATCAACTAGGTACCAATTTGAAACCAAAAAATTTGATAAAAAAAAGTATATCTAGACCTGTAATTTATAGTAGCAAGTGGATCGAAAGATCGCATCAAATTCAGGATTTGTTTCAATTCGAGTTGGAATTTTAATTCTCTATGACAAATTCCAAATTCTGTTAAAGCTAATGTAAACTGCTGGCGTCATGAACAGATGCAGTAAAATACTAGATTTTCTGATGAGCAAAAGAAGAGACTGTGAGATTGAAATAGCATACCAGACGATGCCGTAAGCACCTCGTCCGACAGGCTGAATAGGAGGGACATACTTAGCATAAACCTCGAAAAGGTTGCCCAAAACGTTGTACCTCAAGTATTTGCCTCCGTGGATCGGAATCCCCTTGCCTTCGATATTCTCCACAGATTCAACATTTTCCATCTTCGAAGAAAAAGGTTTAAAAAAAAAAATTCAATGCTTTGCTCAGGGAGTGCTGTTGGCTAGCTTTCTCACAGGGAAAGTTGACAAGTCTTTAGATGGAGAATGTAGGGACTACAAAGAGAAACAGAGAGAGGACCATTTTGGCATTTGCCACGCTCTGGACGACTGGTGCTTTTCACTTTTGCTTTCAGAGTGGCCACACACACACACACACACAACACAACGCTTACTTTGAAATTCAAATGTTCAAATGAAATCCTCGGTGGAATATGGTGATTAGTGAATGCTAAGCTGGCGGTCTTCACAAAGCAAGTAGTCTACTATATAGCGTGTTACTTCTCGGAAACAAAAGTTGTGTAGATAAGGGACCTATCACCAGGTAGAAAAGCAATCAGACAATCGCACTAAAGTTGTGGGCTCATATATTTGGGCCAACAGAGCCCCACCTGGTACTTGGATTGGATTGAATTTGGGTGGGATCCTTGGCCCATTAATACCAGCATACTACCACAACAAAGTCAGGCTCCCACCCCGCAGCCTATTTTTGACCAAAGGTGCTCAATCTGTAGATGAGAGGGGAAGTCACTAATGTCACGCAGTTTACCCAATTGCTTGGCGGGGAAGGAAGTACTTTGAAATTTCACGACATATATAAATTAAGAAAAATTCTAATATACAGTATAAATAAATGAAGATTCTTATTCTACCCTGTAAAAAATAGATACAAAACTAAATGAAAAAGATGTGTGAATCCTCTAAAAAAAAAATCTCTTATATATATATATATTTGAATTTATCTCTTTTAATGAAATAAGAATCTCGATCTATTTATAGAATATATTAAAATCTTTTGTAAAATAATAACATCATAGAAATATGAAAAATATTATAGACACGTGTATCCTCCCAGTAATTTCTCCGCAAGACACATGTTTAAAATCAATTTTTCAAAAATTTAATTCATTTCAATAGAAATGATTTCAATTCATTTATAAGTTAATTCTAATATTTAGAAAAAAGCCAAAAATAATAATTTTAATTTATTTATAAATTAATTATTTTATTTAGAATATATTAAAAAATGTGTAGTATTCAATTAAAAGGTAAATTTTAATAATATTATAGTAAATAAATATTATAATAAGGATAAACTTATTAATATAATATATATTTCATATTAAATGAAATGAATTTTATTAAAATTTTTAATAAATTTAATGGATTTCATAATAATATAAATATAATTAAAATAAAAATTATAAATTAAATAAATTTTTTAATTTAAATTTAAACACTATTTTTAAAAAAATTCATTTAAAAGTGAAATGAAATTTTATTTTTATACATTTCAGATAATGGAGAATCATTTCCTTGCTTACATGCACCCACACGTGAGGAAACTGATTGAAAAAAGGATTGTGCGTAGATTATTATCGCAGTGAACAAAAGTTGACATTATAAAAGGATTAGTTCAAACTGCTCTCTATCAAATAAATGTTATGAAGTTTCTGTATGACTTAAAGAGTCTGATGTAGCAAGATGACGGTTGCATCATCCAGAAACTTAATCAAGGCTGCGTATGACTTGAAAGTCGGCGATAGCATGATGAAATTTGGTTCTTGTAGCCGCAATATTAGAAGCTAATGGCTCTGAGTTCATTGGCATG
>JANHAO010019319.1:0-13266 GCA_026873985.1 Saraca asoca
GGCCAGTAAAACCTCAACCCAACCCAACCCATTTGCGTGGCGGGGCGGGCCAACCCGACGGGCCCAACCCGTTTTGACAGCTCTACATGAGTCCATCATCTTTGTACATTAAGACATAAGTTATATTGGACATATATTTTAATTCACTATTTTAGAACTTTATCATTATTTTTTTGTTATGATTTTATTACACTATCACTTGTTGATTTAAAAATTGGACCGGTTCAGCCTCTATTGGAAAAACTATGAACCAACTGTGCATCTGGTTTGATCAACTCTTCAAAATTGATAAAAAAAAAAAAATGGATGATCAGTGACAAACTGATCAACTAATACGAATGGGTCACACTTCATACGGTTGAACAAGTTGAATTTTTTTTAAAAAATTTTTGTTTCATTTAAAAAATAATGTCGTGCTAAATATTAGACATATATTTAAAACTCAATATTCCAAATAGTTAAATATATCCTCATTTTCTACCAATAAAAGTTATAAAACAAAAAGACTTGATTTAATATTAGTTTTTTTAATAATTTGAGTTATGTAATTATAAAAATATGAAATTATTTGTTATTGGACTTTAATGTAACATTTAAATTATTTGTAGATATATTGTTATATGAGTTTTGTTTATTTAGTTATTGATGATGAGAAGACTAGTCCAATTCATTTGCACAAGAAAAGATTTCTACTCTCACCCTATATGTTACTGTTGTTATCCCATTGAAATAACAGATTCTAACCTAATAATGATATCTAAGGAAGAGAAGAGTTCATTTCTTTTTTGTTTTTTGTTCTTTGTTTTCTCTTACAAGTAGTCATAGATAGAGATAATATATAGAGATTATAAATATCAAGTTATATGTGTGTTTAATTATCAGATTTATTATTTTATATATATATATGTTTTATGATATGATTAGATTTGAATATTTCAATGGCTACAATTGTTTCAACAAGTGATGTTAGAGCCTACTAATCATGTTTTATGGTTGTATATTATTTCTGGTGATGTATTTTTGTTGCTCATAAATTTAAGAGAAGTTGTGAGATTTTGCTTCAAAAATTTGTATTTTATGACTCAAATTAATTTGCGATTTTGATATGAACAATTTTCTATTATAAATTTTGCACAAACTAATTGATATTTACATGGATGAATTTTTTGTGTTTTGAGATGATATCACCAGATTGAACAAAACATGCAAACAAATTGAACAAAAATGGGATATAAATTGGATTTTGAATGAATTTTTTTTAGGCAAAAATGAACCTATTTGGGTTCGAATATTTCTTGACAAATTTGTACTGCTTTCAAATTGATGAGCGAGTGAGTTTGATATTTATAGTTGGAAGAAAACCCATAAATTCATTTAAGGAAAAAATGGGTTAGAATGGTGCGAATTCAAAATGGGTCATAATCGAGTCTGAAACATAATTATAGCAAGTCGAACGAAGAAGAAGAAACACACAAATGTTGATAAACCTAGAGGTGATGTCTGCGATGAAAATTGATTTGTCTGGATGCAACTTAACGAGTTCATCAAGGATGAACAAGAGGTCACAACCCAGCATCGACAAGGCAGTAGTTGATGTTTGGTAGTGAGAGGTAGGCAAGCTATTTGTGGAAGCATTTTTGCATTTTGGCTTTCAAATGGCTATACTTGTTCCTTCAATGGCATAGAAGTGAGGTCTATCCTATTTGTACTAGGTTGAAGTTTTGCAAAGTTACCTTTTAAAAAAAAAAAAAAAATCTTTGAATAATTATAGTTTCATGTATTGCATTTTTATGGGTGTTAAATTTTAGAAGTATAATATTTGATCTTATATTATGTTTTATAATCTTAAATGTCCTATCAGTATTAAGTTTTAAAATGTAATATTGTCTTAATCGACTTGCTCATTCATTGTAATTTGAGACTTTTAGATGAAATTACAATGAATAAGAGGTAAACAAAAATTACATATTATTTTGAGAACACTTACATCATGACTATATTTATATGCATCATAAATATTCAATGAATATATTTTGATGAAACTCCTCCGATTCTTTTCTATCAATGTAATTAATTCGTATTATTATTTTTTATAGGAAATTATGAGGATTTGAAGTCTCTAAAATTTATTCTAGCTATCATAAATTGATTATAATCAATAATTTCTTATAATTGTGTATCCACCTCTCATGTAACCAATTATAATCAATTTTTTCTATATGATAGTTTTGGTTTAAAAATATTATATAAGAGGTTAATATGTGACTTTGAGTGTTAATCAAGTTAATTTATAATCATAATATTTAGTTAAAAGTTATTTTGTCAAGTTTACAAAATCAGTAAAATTTTAAGTTATATTATTTTGACATAATTAATATTGATATTTAAGTTTTTATTGAATTTATGCATGTTGATTGTTTTGTTAAACTTGACAAGTAATTTGATAGATATTTAATTATGATTCAACATATGCAGTTTTTTATTGGTTGTGTGTTTGCCTATCATGGAGCCAATCACGATAAACCGAAGTGAAAATTGTTTTATATACTAAGGAAATTTCTAATTAAAAATATGTGTGTGATTTACAAATTATATGAATAATATACATGTCGAATCAGTATGACATTATTTCATATAATTATGAGATCTTAAAAAAAAAAACTCTCAAAATAATATGACCCCTTTCTATAAAAGGTGATCCTCTTTTTGTGGGAGACAAATTTTAGCACTCAATTTTTTTTTGTTAAGATTGAATGATATGCTTAATTATTTGGCATGAATTAAATATTACAAATCATATCATGATCAACTTTTACTAAAAGAACTCAAATAATAGAATTTTAAATATTACTAAAAGAACTCAAATAATAGAATTTTAAATGGGCCATTTGAAAAAAAAATATCATGGGCCTGTTTGGAAACTTGTTCTATTTTTCTGTTTTTAAAAATTATTTTTGAAAACAGCTCAGAGTTGTTTTCAAAAATAATTTTTAAAACAGGATTTTAGAACAAAATTTTTAAAACTGTTTTTAAAAACAGTTTTACTAAACAGGTTTTTTTATTTTAAAAACAGTATACTGTTTTTAAAAACAGTTTTCTATTTTTAAAAATAGTTATCAAATAGGCCCCATGTTTTGTGCATGTATATATGCATATATATATATATATATATTAAAAAAGAGATGGAGACTCAATTATTCCTATGTCCTCAAAATGGTAGTAAAATAATAAAGTGTGATAGGCCTCATGTGCTTCCACTATTAATGACATAATTATATACACAAGCATCATATATATGTGCATGCTCATACATATTTTGTTTATACTTGAGTTATTTTGGAGTGAGAGTTAAGTCCCCCATTAAAAATGGAAAGTCCTAATTGTTTTTAACCTATCAATTAATGATTCATTGTGGATATGTGCTTGTGACATTATGAGATACTATTTTGTTACTAATGTGATAATTATATTATGTTAATAGCCATAACATATATACTCACTCATGAGTAGGCTTTTATCATTTAGAACACTATCGGCTCAAATAGGGTTAGTTCAGTCTTGTGATGTCTTGGATCGGTGGAAGTATATATGAATAACTAATATTGTCATATTAATGTTTCGTTGCCATATATTGTTGTTGAGCACACTTATAATGAAAATATAAGGCATATTGCTTAATCATAGCATAAAGACATTTTGACCCAATCTCAATTTTGTTGTGTTAAGATATGTTGCAGAGTCTCAGTAATGCATCTTGAGCATATGCTAGGATCATTTTGGTATAATTTACATTTTATCACATTTGTTATTTTGTGATTCTTTGTTCTCCACGTCTATTTTGCATTTAGTGATAAAGGTATAGATTTTAGCATGTGCAACATCAGTGTTCCTATTGGATATGATGATTCGCATGTTAAAGACTTATGATCTTATTACTGACTGATGGTTGTATAATGCAAAATCATATTTGATATTCATTATTGTTACTATAATCCATAGTATTATTTTTCCTGACTTATATTGTCCAAGTGGAAGATTATTGCAATAATATTCTGGACTAGTTTAGTTAGTTAATTTATCATAAGTTAGATTATTAAATGTTAAATAATATTATTTGTTTTCTAGCCCAAATATGTGATTATATTTGTTATTGGGCTTTAATGTGGTACTTAAGACTATCTCTGAATCTATTGTTACGTGAGTTATGTTTGTTAAGTTACTGATGATAAGCAAAATCATGTTTGATATTCATTATTATTACTATAATCTATAATATTATTTTTCCTGACTTATATTATCTAAGTGGGAGATTATCAGAATAATATTCTGGACTAGTTTAGTTAGTTAATTTATCATAAGTTACATTATCAAATATCAAATAATATTATTTATCTTTTAGTCCAAATATGTGATTATATTTGTTATTGGACTTTAATGTGATACTTAAAACTATCTGCAAATCTATTGTTACGTGAGTTTTATTTGTTGGGTTACCGATGATGGGAAGATTTGCCCAATTTATTCCCATAATGAAAGGTTCTTACTCTCATTCTATATAATACTATTATTGTCCATTTGAGATAACATACTCTAACCTAATTACGACATAAAGGGTGAAAAGGAGTTCACTTCTTCTTTCTTTTTTGCTCTTTCTTCTCTCTCACAAGTAACAATGGATAGAGAATATATATAATAGTTATGAATATTGAGTTATCACTAGATATATGTTCAATAATCATGTTTATTATTTTACATATATATATATATATATATATATTATATGATGTGATTAGATTTAAATATTTTGATGGCTACAATTATTTTAACAATGAATCCTACTGTACTCAACTATATCCATGGAAGTAACATTTTCTTATATTTCTACATTTTTGATATTATAATTCAAGAATTTTGTTTTCATCCATCTAAACATGCATGACATTTTGTTGAAGTTCTAAGGGTAGTCCTTGTTCCGCACTTCAATTTCTACTTCTCACTCACTCCCACAAATTTGTGAGAGTGAAAATCAGAAATTTTAAAGCCCATAAACTTATGAGCCATGTAGATGAGAGAGCAAAAATTAGAATATAGATATAGGATTGTTGAAGCTTTAGCCATCTATCATCATTGTTGCATAATTTCACATGGTTAATATTATCTCAGATGAGTTCCTATTCTCTTGCCTATATAACATTTTTTTTTTTTCTCAAACTGCCCTAATTCCATTAGTTGCAGAGTTTCAAAAGAAAATGTTTACAGTAATAATAATTAATTTAAAAATTTTTAAAGGCATTGATTAAAAAATTAGATCAAACCAATCAATTCAACAAGAAAAAGTATGAAATAATTATGTGTCCGATCTGATCGACTCTTAAAATCAATTTGGAAAAAATCCTTTAAAAAATTGGTGAATTAATGATAAATCAGACAAATCAATCCTGCTTCACACGATTGAACCGATTTAATTTTTTTTTTAAAATTTCCCTAACATTTAGAAAAATAAAATTGTTTTTTGCTTAATATTAGATATATATTTAAATTTTAATATCATAAATAATCAAATATAACATCATTCTCTACAGATGAAAGTCAAAGAATAAGAAAACTAGTTTCTATTACAATTTTTTTTGCGATAATTTGAATTAAAAACTTATAAAGTATGAAACTATTTGTTAATATTCAAGATGTTTTCATATTTTACATTCATAAATTTAATTTATGTGATAATATAATTATTATATATCTTAAATTTTTTAATTTATACTAAGGAACTAGATTATCTTTGATTCGACGCGGACCAGACCATTAAACCTTGAACCACTTTCATTTCCAATTTAATATCCAGTCCAGTTTTTAAAACATTGTTCTAAAAACATTTTTGTATGTATGAAATTTCAACATACATTCCCTACATTCCAACACAGTGTTCCTTACTATGTATAGCTAGTTGCAGCAGGATTAAGTAAACTTTTAAGCACAAGTGATAAAATCCAAATAATTACTAAATAAATTATACGAATTTAAATCAAATTTGGTCAAGTGTGAAACAAGCAACAACTCGGGCTAGAAACAAAATGAGTGTAACATTACTCATAGTTTTTCTATTTCTTTTTAACAGTTCTTTTATCTGAATATATAGTAAGCAAACTTCAACAAATATTGAAGAGTCTAATGTACGTGTCATTTAATGCTTACGCACATATCAGATAAGTCATTATATTTTGTACAGCACTTGCCCTTAAGGTCTGGTTCACTAACAAGCTCATACTTCAGTCATAATCTGATTAATGTCCACAGAATCTCAATAAGCCACGCTGCCATGCA
Organism: Saraca asoca; assembly: GCA_026873985.1. Lineage (NCBI taxonomy): Eukaryota > Viridiplantae > Streptophyta > Magnoliopsida > Fabales > Fabaceae > Saraca > Saraca asoca. The sequence goes on from JANHAO010019319.1 coordinate 6,325, forward strand.
GAAGACAAGAGGCTGCCCTAACTTATATGACCAAAAGCTCAGTATCATCTCAAGAAATGGCAAATCACTCAGACGATTATAGTACTAACTAACAACTAATATATTCAATCTATCTTAATCACATCTCACTGCCCATCAAAAATCTCTGTTAGCAGGAACTACTTTCAGTAATCTTGCAAGATCATAAGACTTGAAGTCTTTCCCATAACATAAACTGAGATCAAGTGCTGTTTTACCATCCTGTAATACAATGAACCAATCAAACTCTATATTGAGGAGAATGGAGCAATGCCTTAATCAATCTTTATTTATACTTTCACACAAATGAACTAATTTTTGGAATTCAACTCAACTTTCTCATTGAATTATAATGAGTAAAACAAAATGTGCAGTTATCTTCATCAAAAATCCTAACTAAACATAACAAACCGAAACTTAAAGCTAAAGGACAGTGAAGTTTCTTCTCTTTTTTTAATTTATTTATTTTTTACTTTTTAAACTACTGAAGTTCAAATAGATGCAAAAATTAGTTACAAGTGGCAATAACCAATTGGAACTGATGTAAGAGCAGAAAGAAAAGACAAACTGGATTCTCCCATATTAAAAAGTAATTTGCTTATCAAATTAATGCTTCCTTATACCAGAGAACGCTGAGAATTATAGAAATGGTAGTAATTGACACCAATTGCGCAAAAAGTCTCAGAATAGAGAGTTCGCTGTAAAATGTGCAACAAAATTACCTTATTCCTTCTTGTCTTATCTGCTCCATTGACTAACAAAATCTTTGCTATATCTCTATTTCTACTTTGAATGGCAATGTGTAAGGGAGTCCAACCCTCCTGAAAGATGGTAAATGTGTCAAAAAATATTTACAAAAAATAATACCCTTATGAATAAAAATAAGGTGTCTTAAAATGAAAAAAACTCACATTGTCTGCAACATTGACGTCAATCTTATATTTGATCAATAGCTTAACAGTCTGCTCAGCACCAACTTGAACGGCATGGTGAAGTGGGGTAGCACCATCCTACCACAAACAAATATATAAAAACTACTAGGCACTTTGAAATGAAGTTAACAGCTTGTGACAAGCTATCCAAAGAAATTGTCTTTACCTTATCCTTGACATGAGGACTTGCACCTTTTCGTAAAAGATGGCTGATTACAGCTTCTTTTTTTCCTATAATTGCCTTGTGAAGTGCAGTGAGACCTTCCTATTAAGTCAAATTATCCACAAATCAAATCTAGGCAAAAGTTAGAAAACAAAGAGAATACTTGTATACTAAAATATGAAGAAACTCACATTGTTAATAAAGTCAATATCAAAACCATTTTCAAGCAGCTTATCCATGCAACTTATCTGTGCCGATAGTGACAGAGTATGCAGCAGGCTCCATTTTTCCTGAAAAATGGAAATATTAAGTATTTAAGTGACTGAAAAATTGTTTTCAATGACCCAAAAACTTAGATCTATCTTTATTTCTTTGTGCTGTTAAAATACTTGAGCAAGTAGGCACAATTTAAAAAAAAAAAAAAAAAGAGATAGAAGAATAGAAGACACGGGACTAGGAGAGAAACATGTGAGGTTACAGACTTACATGTGATATTTTTTCCAAGTTAGGAGTGACATTCTGCTCTAAGATTGCTCTTTCTTCTGGTTCCAAAAGCTGTTCAACCTCTGCAATAATGAGAATACTAGTTTATCAGAGCACAAAGAGGTCAGATTGTATTCTGCAAGTCACGCTTCTTTCACCATTTTTCTCTTTGGTGGTGAACTATTCCAGTTACAATAAAAGAACTTTTTCCAACTTAAAACTAATTCAAAGCAATCAATAGACATACAAAAAGAGACAGCAAATATTCAGGTTTCAAAAAGAGAATAACATATCAATTAGAAAATTACCTTTCACAATATTTTCCTCATACTTGTTCCCTGAAGTATTATCAACACCATTGATAGCTGAAGTCTTTGTTTCTTCCACCTCCTCCCAGTCACTTTCAAAGTCATTATTGTCTTCTTCAACTTGCCCATCATCTTCTTCTTCATCATCGTCATAATCACTACCACTGCCATCATCAGGTTCTTCCCAAGTCCCTTGTTGGGTCTGCAAATAAGTTAATGCTCGGCTTGATTCAATTACACCACTAGCCCAGATTTTGTAACGATTCTCAACAACAGAGAGTCCAAAATTTCGTCTGCTATGGCTTTCATATCCTTTGAGGAATCTGGGGCTGCATTTGGGGTTTATTGCAGAACTGGTAACACAAACAGAAGGGAAACAAATGAGTTGATTATGAAGAACAGATGCCGCAGTCCAAGAACCCATTCTATGTCACCCTGAAAAGAAGAAAGTTACATATAGTTGTCAGGTATCCCCAAGAAAATCAGAAAATTTGGGGAAAAAAACTAGAAAAAATTTCAAATTTAAAGGGGGGCCTTGACAAAACAGTAAAGCTGTTGCCATGTGCCCGGAGGTCACCGGTTTGTGCAGTGGAAACAGTTTCTTGCAAAATGCAAGGTAAGACTGCATAGACCGGGCTGCACTTTTAAGTGTGTTCCCTTCCCTGGCCCCCACTTATGACGGGATGCTTCATGCACCAGGCTGCCCTTTTAAGTGTTCCAAATTTTGTACATAATGAATAATAAAAGCTTCAAATTTATACAATAAAATAGTTCTAAAGTCACACACAACCATTCAAACAATTCCAAACATGAAAAAATAAAGCTCCAAGTTACAATCTTAATCCAATAAACTTCTTACAATCTAATGGCACAAAATATGTAAGCAATAAATTTTTTCATCTTAAATTTACATCAATATAAGAGCACAAATCATGCAACGAATCTAATTATAAGAAAAATCATTGAAGATATTATAAGAACACTCATTTCCACTATAAAGAGGAACCAAGATCCCCGCACAATTCAATAATATTACAAGAATAATCAGCTCTAAAATCTTCAGGAAGCAAAGCTACGAAACAGGCAAAAACTGGAAACTGAATTTAATTTCCCTGTTGCCGTAAGAATTTCATTTCTCCCTGTTTTCTATACCTCTATCCAACATTCAAAACCGTAGCACTGATAAGAACCCTTAAATCTAGATAGTATTCTTTGCTCTCATTTTCTGAACAAACAAGCATGGAAAATGAATCATTGCAGACTGCAAATTTCTTATAAACTGTTGGGCAACAGTTAAATGAATTCGGCTTGCAATCTTGCTAACTCAGCATCAGATTTTTAAAAACAATGCTCATGCTATATCACCACATTAAAATTATTATTATATCACCATTAATCTGAGGTTCTAATGTAAACATATGGCATGGGAACGAAGAAGAACCTCTCTTCAACAGCAAATGAAGGACCTTTGAAAGGAGAATGAAGAGTGAAGGGGTCGGACTCTTCTACACCAAAAGAGGAAGGCTGGACGGTGGCGGAAAGTGTGGTGTCTCTGGCTCGATAGCGGCGGATGGAAAGGAGTATCTCAGACGGCAACGGAAGGTTCCGCTATGGCTCAATGGCAACGGAAGGTTCTGCTTTACCTCGTGAAGCTTCCTCTCTGGCTTGACGGGGGCGAAATGCTATGCTCTGGCTCGACAGTGGCCGAAGAGAAGGGCCTGAAGATGTAAGTAAGAGTAATCGGAGGGAGTGGAACGAAGAAATTCGGGTTCGTTATCGTTGAAATTGGAAATTTGAAAGGGAAAAGTTATTTCTTAGACAGTATCGATTTGGGTTTTGTTATGGTACAAAGGAGAATAAATTAACTATGAGCCCCTGGAAAATTCGAGGTTTTACAATTTATTTCTTGAAATATTTTGTAATTCAATTAGATCCAAACATTTTATAAAGTGGCTCTCGTGACTCCTTTCATCAAGTGCCAAAGGAAATGGGCATCCAGTGTGACACCATTATTGGTGAAATGGATATTCAAATTGCCAAATTGTAAAACAAAGATAAAAGAAGATGAGTTTTTATTTTAAAAAGTTTTGCAAATGAATTTTGCATTTATTCCTTAAATGGTTACGTGTAAAAGATAAGGCAAGAAATTGAAAGCTAGAAGCAGAGAGGAGAATGGCATAGAGTGAAGCCTACTACAAAAGTGGTGATGATTTGCCAACAAAGGATCACAAATATGTTCAGAATAGCTTTACAATTTCGATAAGAAGCCATAAAAGACACAATCACAATATCTTTTGTGGTTGTGGAAGGAAAGCCATTTTTTTTGAGATCTAAAACAATTAAGAACTATGGAAGGATGTTCTATAGGTGTCCAAACTATTAGAATCTAGATATGTCAAGTGGGTTTTTTGAATAGGAAAATGAAGAAAATGACACTGTAATGTAATCTGCTCTAAATGACAAGAAAAAGGGAAACAAGGAGAAAAGAATAAAGAAAACACTAAAGGCATAACAGATTTGAACAATCAGCTTCATATTTGTGAGGAAAAATTGAAAAAAAATGAAGCTTGTTTATTGTATTTTAGTAGTTTTGTTAGTTAGAATCTTGATTAGAAAGCTGTTTTAGTGACTACTTTGTAATAAGTAACTTCATGTTTATTCAATATTAGATGATGAGGGGAATTGCACTTGAAATCATTCAATGCATAAAGGTTTTTGTTTTGAAGTTGTATGCTTGATTTTTAGATCCTAATGAAGTATTGTTGTAGAGGTTTCTATATGCCTAAAAATTTTGTTTGCTCAATTCTAGAGAAGTTATTGCAAAGGTTTTTGTTTTGAAGTTGTTTGCTTAAGTCAAACTAATTGTGTAATGAATTGCATTTCACATATTAATGTAATGAATTGCAAACAAAAGGGAAAATGATTGTAGACTTGTTTGCTTAAATCAATCCAAAAACATAAGAAAAGGGCACCAAATTTGAGGCTTACAAGTTAGATAAAAACCTTAAGACATTTCATAAGTATTTTAACATGTCTAAACAATAAAGCATCAAGACCTAACATACAAGCCTTCAACGTTGTTCTGGCTACTACATAATCTAATTAATCTAAGCAACAACCAAAAAGGTCACAAGTATTTTAGTCCCAGAATAGAAATCTTATTGATAATTTTATAAAACTAATGTTCTAGTCAACAGTTGCTTAGCTATCATGGCTTGGATTATGTGAAGATGATTCTTGGGTTGACATTAGGTGTTGAATCCTTTGCCTACTTACCATGGTTGCTACCTAAAATGTCTCCCTACTAACATAAGGCTAGCCCTTCCAATTGAAAAAGGCTGGCCTTAAACCACTAGGCAATTGTCTTATTGTAACAAGCTTTACTGATGCAAAAGGCCTTTGTGAGTGGGAGGGTTTCTTGATGTAGGAAGTGTCAATAAAAGTCTGAATAGGGGCATGAAAGATGGTATTAAGCAAGAAGATGGGGGCCTTGAGTTAGGTTACTCCAAATTGCTCTTATGCCACTTTTCCATTATAAGGCCTGCAACTAAATATAACAATTAGAATAACCATAATTGACTATTAGGAAAATACTTGGGTGATTAGTTCTACCTATTTGGTTGAGATTGGTTGGGTCCTGCATTTGCTATGATGATTGTCCTTGCATTTGCTATAAAGATGACCCACTTAATGTTGCCTTCTTTCTCGGTGTTTGCTTCCTCCTTTTTGATGGCTCCCCCTCGCAAGTCTTTATGTTATGACCATATTTCTTACACCTAGAGCATTGAACCTTACCATAGCACCTTTTCATCTTGTATGGATTCATTAGCTTATCTTATCCTTTTTCCTCTGCTTTTTAGGCTTTCCAGCTGGCTTTTTAATCACAAAGAGCTAAACTGGCTCTTTTCCAATGATAGGCCAATATTTTTGCCTAGTTGCAAGTTATACAAAGGGCTCATATGTCTTGTGAAAGGTCTCCACAATCATGTAAGGATCCACGAAGTTCTGAGGTTCTAAGTTGCTCTATCCTAGTGCTACTACAACATGCTTGTAGGGCACTTCTGTTAAGTCCTAAACTCCACAAAAGCAAGTGCAATTGATCAAGCTAACTACAACCTTGTAAGGCATGCAAGTAACTTCAAACTTGGCTCCTTCTAGATCTCTAACCCATTGTGGGGTCTAATACTTGCTTGCAAGCTTAGCCTCCTCTAACCTTTCTTGTGCCATAGGAGTAATAGGCCTTATGTATTTTCCCATGACCTTTTTGTCACCATTTCTCTTTCTCATGATGCATACCCTGATTTTGTCAACCATTGTGATGATTGGTTTACCTCTATATTATACAATCTTCCCATTAAATTGCTCATAGATGTTATTGTAGAGTGACTGGTTCTTGGTATGTGGACTGAATGTAGTTTGGGTCTAGCTTTCAAGTTTTAGCCTTTCTAGCTAGCCTTATGAATTTTCATTCATCTCTTTCATTTTTTTCCATATTTTGGTTGAACTCTACCATGGTTATTGACTTGGCACATTTCCATAAATAATTCCTCACTTCTAAAGTCTTGAATAATTTGCTAAAATTATTTCACAAATGTCTAACATAGAATCTATGTGGGGTCCCAAGACAAATCTTTTCGAAAGCTAGCATTAGTCCTTGAAAAGGTAGACAAATGAAAAAGTAAATTAACAAAGTTGGCATCATTAAAATGAATTAAAACAACACTAAAATGAATAATAATACATAGACCTTTTGTTGGTTAGAAATGAATGTCCATCCATATATTCTTGGATCTCCTATATCATCTAACAATTTTGTCAAGAGCCAAGTCCATGTATCCATACTATATAGATCCACAATTGCAAAAGCCAAAAGATAAAAGTGTCAAGTTTTCTTGGCCAAGATCGGGAGATGAGGGCCAAAAATTTCAAAAAAATTTCCTCCTCTTGGTTGAACAAACCTCCCAAGGATCCATTGGTGTGAGGTCTCAAAATAACCTAGATCAAATCTAGAGTAGAAGAAGAGCTCACTAACCTTTAG
>JANHAO010019320.1:0-13262 GCA_026873985.1 Saraca asoca
TTTTTTTTGCTTCATAACAAAATCATCTAGACTGGTTAAATTTGTAGTATTCTTCCAATGGAGAAGATCGGATTGTTGTTGCGACTCTTGACCTTAACAAGTGCCTGTGCATTCCTGGTGAGATTGCAGGAACAAAGCCTGAGGTATTTGTCATGTCTCATATAAGTTTCGAATATACATTAACTTGGTTCAGGATTTTGCAGTAAAATTTTGTAACTATCATGTACAAATTGTAAGGCTTTCTTGTGACTTATTGATCAGGTGACTGGAGCTGATATCCCAAGGGCATACCTTAGTAATGTATGTGTTGCGAAGGAGTTGCACAGAAATGGGTTGGGCTATGCACTTATTGGAAAGTCAAAAATAGTTGCTCATGCTTGGGGTAAAACCATAATAATACTTGTCTGCCATTTGAGTATTCTTGTTATATTGCCAGTCGCATGGAAAAAACAAAAAAACCAGTTATATGCACTGATCCTTCTCGCTTTAATTAAATATTTGGTGCTTGATAATGTTGATTTCAATCTAGCTCTCTTAGTTCATATGAAATGAGCTAAATACCCTGGTGTCATCATGGGAAAAATATGGTACTTTTTCTAAGAGGAAATATAATTGCTCTCTTGATCTTTCTGACATGTAAAACCATAAGCTGTAATAATTACAAAGTAAATGTGAGAGATTTAGAGATGATTATACTATACTTGCCATGTATTTGAGGCATACAAAATTTCAATCTTGTAGCTATTATATTGGACTGGCATACTTGAAGCCTCAGAGAATTATTCTCATAAATGTATCTAGTCAGTATCTGATGTTCTTGGTTTGGGTAAAGCCCTCTCAAAGACTTGTCTATTGGCAATGCAAGAAGAAGCAGTGTTTCCTGTTTTTTAATGTTTCTCATTCGTGTATAGGAAATGGATATCGTGCCACCTCTACAAGATAATAACTCAGATTGGACATTTCCTTCCAAGATGATGAAATGCAGACTAAATGTAATTTAATGTTTCAGGCATAACAGATTTGTATGTTCACGTTGCCGTTGACAATGAACCAGCAAAGAAATTGTATATGAAGAGTGGTTTTGTATATGAAAATGATGAACCTGCATGGCAGGCCAGGTTTCTAGATCGACCCCGAAGACTTCTCCTATGGACAGCTCTGTGAAGCTACCCAATTTGACAGCATCGTGTTAATATCATTTCTCTGTGTATCCTTGATACTGTTCTGCTAAGTACATTCCTGTCTTGCCTTGAATTAAATTTATATATTTTCTTTTTCATCATTCCAATATAATTGTAAAGTGTTTTTTTCTTAATCTTTCGAATGTCTGCTTCACAAAGGAACCCTGCTGTTTAAGTGCCTTTGTCTGATTTTGCATAAAAAGTTGTTATGAGGAAAGGATAGGAGTCTGAACATGAATAATTAATATAGCCAATGTCTCTTTACCAAATATATATATATATATATATATATATTTAGCCAACGTCTTTCCGTTATGTGAGAGAAAGACATTTAAGAAATATAAATGAAAGTCACTTATAGTCAGAGTAGAACCTCCATTTTCTAAAGTATTATGTTCGGAAGATGACAAAATCTTTGCCCTCGATCTCAATATTGAACCTATCTTGAGGACTAAGTATGGTATTTTGTTTACATTATGTTCTATCTTTGTTGCTTCTTCAACTTTTTGAGTTCAGCGTATAATACTAACAAAAACAACATACACATTCCTTAATGGTAATTTGTGTGATATATAATAACAGACAAAAAGTTGTTCTGACATCAAATGGTTGAGGTTAAATTTTGGAACAAATATATCTTGAAAATTGATATATTGAACCATCTAGATATGCCAAAAACTTAAAGATCTTACTACCGTGTTAGAGAGTATACAACGACAGAAGCTTGAAGATCACGATCCACCTTGAAGTGAGCATTAAAAAACCTTCTCTCCTGTTTTGTCATTCCAAAAATTAGTGAAATACATTATACGTATTCAGAAAACTAATAAGCAATAAACTCAAAGCAGCCTTTTAAAATACCTCTCCGTAATCAAGTGAAAACAGAAAATTCCTCAACTTTTGTTCCTCTGAATCAAATAAAACAATGTGACTAGGCAGAGACCAATTTTTTGCATACTCCATCGTGAAAGCAACAGGGTCTGTCATAAATCGGTCTGACTCATCTAAGACTCCTTTCTCCCCACTGTTGATCATAGCATAACAAGAGTTATGGACCAACTTAAGTACAACTAGAATGAAAAGCAATTCAAATTATGAGTTGTGAACCTTGGCGTGCAGTCCAGAAATTTCATAGATAGGTTATGATGCAGCATGGAATAGTAAGGCGTAGCATGGCAGGGAGTTAGGAAGAGGATGCTGTCAACTTTCTCAGCTCGAGCTTCATTAGCAAGATAATTCATAACATCCTCAGGTCCTCTCTGTTTCGAAAGGAAAATAAATAAATAATTAAATCTTTCACTGAAAATATTTTTGCTCTACCATCTCACTTCATATAATTAATCAGGCAAAAAAAAATTTCAAAAAGATAGCAACTCCAATCTTTGCAGTTACAAGATATCTAGCAGTCTTTATTAAGCAGAACAAGGAATACCTGATGAACCAGACTCATATACAAGGCCATTGGAATGTTGGTAGCAAGCAAGAATAGGATAGCAACTCCCATCTTCGCGGTGCATTTAGTATGTTTTTTCACAGATCCTTTTCCTTTACTTTCAGGTGTGCTGGGACTTTCTATCACAGCTAAAGAATAACCAGAGAACATCAGAGCTATGGGAAGAACGGGCAAGACAAACCTGTATCTCATAATTTTAGAGGAGATTATGATAAATCAAGTACAACCAGCAGGCCACGTTCTTGTTAAAGTACATATTTACAAACGAAATTGAGATGGAAATACCTGAACTCCTTGTGACCCAATACACTGTAAAAACCCAAAACCCAGGCAATCAGGCCAGCAAACTTCCATTGTTTGGAATGGATAATGCCAGCTATGGAAAAGGGTAAGTGAGTGAAGACCATGACTGTAAATCCCTGAGTGAAGTACCAGTGCCATTTGTGAGTTCCATAATAGTCTCCACCCGAGGAAAGGAAATTGAATTTCAAAAAATTAAGAGGTACTAGAATCCACATGCCATACATGAAACGATCTAATAAGCAGGTAAGTCCAAGCACCAGGATCCTGATACAATGAGCTGAAACATTAATAAAATATAGCCTTTGGGGAAATAGCATAAGAAAGGATAGAAATGTGCTGGTATTCATAGGAGCCATACAATGGTTCACTATTTTCTGTGATGACACGACATTCCTCTACAAGCATAAGAGTTGATTAAGTTTCCAAAATGTAAGGCATAATAAAGGGTATATGTCCCTTCTTGACCACGTATGCAATAATATCATTGTCTACTAGTTAACACAAAATAACTTCCTCGAGTTTTGTTTCATGTAGTATCTGTTTTTTTCTGATATATGCCAATATTTGATAAGACCACAGCTGATTATAAACTGGGAAAAACAAACATCATGGATCCATGATTGGTCCTGTTAAATCAGAATAATGATCTGAGGGCAAAATGATTGGATTTTGCTCATATGTTGTGTGTGTGCAGGTTTTTGAGTAGATAATGTGATCAGTTGCCAATTAAAAGAATTCCCTTTTGCACATTTCACACTACGGTGAGTAAATGTTACCAACACATACCCAATAGGAGCCACCTCGAGAAAAATGAATTTCAATCTGCTGTGTGTTGATATTAGCTCGAGCATGCCAACATACACCCATGTGATTGCACTTGTTGGCCGAATGGCACAAGCTAATGCTGCTACGACTAAAGCCCACTTACTTGAAACAAAAGAATATTGGCCAGAAGATCTCATGCAGGGCCAAAAGTATAGCGCCACTACTGTAAGAACAGTCTCTAAGCTATTTGATAGTGTTCGAGGAGAAGAATAAAACATAAACCAATTGGACAGCTGGGAAAAGAGCTGCAACAGAGTTAAGTTTGTCACATATCACAAGAAGGAAGGTATCTTTAAAGTGTATCTATGTAATAACCAAGCAATAATCTTGAAAGAGACTAAAAAATACTAGCCATAAAGTTAAGAACGAAGGATACTGTCCATTTTGCAACACGATCACCAAAGAGAACTGCAGCAAGTTTGTACAAGTAGAAATCACTAACTGCAGAGAACATGGACTGCAGAAGCCGTGGAGCCTTCATCTAAGAAACATGGAGCCAAAAAAAAATATCCCTATATTAGCATGGTTCCAAAAGCATATCCAAGAGAACAACACTTGGTCATCTTTTTCTTCTCAGTCTTCTAACTAATCTTTTTTTTTTAAATAGAAATATAAACTTTTATAAATAAGGGAAAGAATACAAGAGAAGAGGATTAGGAATCCTCAAAAGTTAATAGATGATTGCTGCCCAATTTCTATGCAAATCGGACAAACTTAACCTTCTATAAAAGGCATTAACTTTTATCCAAAGAGAAGCAACGAACAAAATCCTGTCACAAAAAATAACTCTTTATTGGCTTTGATTTTGAAAATTCTAGCATTTCTTTCCAACGAAATACACCAATTATTTGCAAAATGAGCACAATCCCAAAAAGCCTTCTTTTACTTATTCCCTCCAAAATTCCTAAAATTAAGAAGTAAAAAACAACCCAAATTTAAAGAGCAAACCCAAGTGATATCAAATAAAGAAAATAATTTGGTCCACATCTTCCAAGCGATATCATGATGCAAAAATAAATGATTGTTGATCTTTGAATTCTGGTAGCACATTACACATATATCTGGAGACAAAGCCTTATGAGGCCAGCGCACTCGAAGCATATCATTAGTATTGATCCTGTGGAGAACAGCAGCCCAAACAAAGATTTTAACCTTAAAAGGAACTTTGACCTTCCAAAAAGACTTAGAAAAAGGTAGAAACTGATTTGATGGGTTTTTAACCAAAAAGCCAAAGAAAGATTTGCACATGTAAGAACCAGAAATGTCTAAGGACCATGTACACCAATCTGGGATAAAGGAAAATCAAGCAAATTCGTCATGGTCCGCCTGTTTAGGAGAAAAGAAAAATTGAAAGAATCAAGCAAATTTGTCAAAACAAGCAATTCAGAAGCTTCCCTATCATTCAAATCCCTTAGAAAGTGAAAATTCCAAGAAAAATTGTAACTTACTTGATGAATAAATAATGAGATGACAACATTATGAAAAGTGGATAACAATAAAGATGTGGAAAACGACCAAGAAGGAATCTCTCCCAACCAAGGATCCTCCCAAAAATGGAAAAGAACCATCCCCCACATTACATCCAAATAAAGGAAGGAAAGAAGAATAAACTTGTGAAATGAATTTTCAAGGGCTTTTGTGAGTTGCATTGGAGGCAGCCTTAGCATCCCTACCATTAAGATGTAGACCATACTTGCTCTTAATCACCTTATGCCATAAAGGTCAGGCTCCAAGGGAAAACACTACAACCATTCACCCAGCAAAGCCATGTTTCTCAAAACCAAATTCCCAAGACCCAAACCACCTTCCTCTTTAGGCTTACAACAAAACCCCCAGTTAACCAAGTGATCCCTTTTATTGTTGTAAGAACCACTCCATGAGAAATCTTGCATGATTCTCTCAAGGCTATCAGCCACTCCTATTGGAATCTTGAATAAAGAAAAATAATAAAGAGGAATGTTGGATAGATAAGATTCAATAAGAATAACACAGCCTTTGACAATGTGGGACATGAATATGGAAATTCAATACTTCTTTCTCCCTTTCACTTGTGAATCCAACATGACCAATGGTAGTAAAAATGACCCTTTTCTCCTTTTCCTCATCACATGCCTAGGTCTAGATGGTTTTAAAATAGATATTGGGATGTAACCATGAATTTCCCCATAGATTATGGTTGTTTGAAAACAAGGAAAATGAGGAGGAAAAAAGGGGCATGGAAGGTTAGCTTTTTATTTAAAAAAATTGTAGTAAGTAAGTCCTCCATTTCCTTTCTACCCTCTCAAATTTCCTTACTCCCAAACAGACCGTTAGACAAATAAACTAGTGATTAGACAACTCAATTTGTTGGGGAAAATATCCCACTCCAAACAAACTAACATAAGGCGATTCAAATAATCAGAGTAGTTCAATATCACAAGTAATTTAACACGAAAAAATCCTAAACTCTGACAAAATTACAGATGAGAAGAGATCCACTGATATAAAAAGGTTCTTAATCATAACCTCACAATTTCATAATCACTATACTTACATCTTTTCCAAAACCTCTATAAGGATTCCCACATCCTCATAGAGTTTTTGACACTTCCAATATTATCTCTCTCATTCCTCAAACTATTTGACCCAATGCAAATATTTATATCGCCACTTGAAACAAATCACAATAGAAAACTAACACTAAATGATAACAATTAGAATTAAAATAACATGCCAAACTACATATAAAAATCTTACAGTAAAGGGTAAATCGTGTGTTCATCATTTCAAAACACAAACTCTCCTTACCATGACCCATGGGATATCAAGACGAACCAAGGCGAGCATTTTATAAAGCACAACAAAGACCATTGGATGCAAGTAACTACGAATACCCTCCTTCCACTCCCACGTTGAATGGCCATACCTGCCAATTTCATCAACCAACACACGCACCATCAGCATTTTTGAAGGTATAATATGAAAAGAGACCGCATTCAGCTGAAAATTAACGAACTTCAATGGAATACAAGATACCCAAATGCAATACGATGTGCAACTTCCGGGCCTTGCCAGTGTTCATCTGGGTTGAAGTAAGTCTGCACTAACAGAGAATTGAACATTCGGAAAACCAAGCAGATGGCGAAAACTCTCCTGTCTGAATAAAATCTCGAACCATTAGATCTGGAAAAATCCGAGCTTTTGGGTCTGTGTTTATCAGCTGATGTAAGAGCCGCATTCTGTCTTCGCCTCATTGTTCAGAAGAAGGAAATTATACTGTACGGCGTCTCTTGTTCCTTCAAACAGAGCGGAAAAACAGCTATCTTCTTTCAAAGTTGATCTCCCAAGACATCGATGTGATGAGCAAACTGACGCGAAGCGGCAATCGGCACGATGCCCCAACAAGAGAAATGGATTCAGATATCGGATAATATAATCCCACCCGACCCAGCCAGTTGGGTTGGATTTTAGATGGCACACTGGGCGCTTTCTGTTAGTAACATTTCCCGCCGTCCCCCAGCCCCTAACTAAATTATTTCACTTCCTGCTGATGTACTTTTCTGAATAAATAAGATAAAGGAAAGCTTTTTCCTGTTTAATCGTCTTTCTTCCAAACAACTAAATATTTTTAAATGAGTGAAATCTAACAAAATTATAAAAATTGCTCTTCTTATCATAGCATGTTTAGATTGATTAGTATGAGAATACATGTAAATAAGAATACGGTTCTGAATTTTCAAAAATGAGAAATTCCTTGACGAGCAGTGTGGTAAGTCTTAAGGTTTTAGTCACCAATTTATAATGGTAAATTGCCTTTGTGACTGTGATCATTAATGTGATTGCAGATGTTGCAATTACTAATATTACGGATAAATATAAAAATATGTTATTTTTGTAAACAAAATTGTAAAAAATTACTGCTGTGTAAAACTATACAACAGCAATATTAAGTGTAACATAGGCAATTTAAAATACACCATAGATAAAAAAACAAATAAGGACATCTACCTCTTTATCTGAACCTAAAAAACACTACTGCATTGTGTTGGTGAAGAGGGTATGAAATTTGAGACCAATTTGCAAAAGTAGCACTGAGACATAAAACCAGGTCTCGGCTTCTTCGTTTATTTATGTTGCAGTCTTGCAGAGATAGACGAGGTAATAGATGAAATAAAAACTGAGGTTATATGAAGCCCATAGACACAACACAAGGTGGTCCTGTTCCAGGAAAAGATGTCCCACATACACATTATTTTTCATTAAGCTAGTTCTTGCCTTTTAGTCTCAGCGTAGTATAGTGGCCTGATGCAAATGTACAAGTACTGATCTTTTTTATTATGTGGTCAGGCGTAGAAGAGTTACAACGATGCAAGACAAATGCAGGAAGAGCAGTTGACATCAGTTCCTGTAAAACTGGTGCTCATATTTTGTAAATGAATTGGAGAGCATGAGCATGTGTTTGATAGTTTTGGTCCATGTGTTGTAGCGATGCCAATCATCCGCCATGTCTAACTTGAATGTGCCTCTGCTTGTTGTTAAAACAACTAGATAGCAAGTATTTGCAT
Source organism: Saraca asoca (assembly GCA_026873985.1). Taxonomy (NCBI): domain Eukaryota; kingdom Viridiplantae; phylum Streptophyta; class Magnoliopsida; order Fabales; family Fabaceae; genus Saraca; species Saraca asoca. The sequence goes on from JANHAO010019320.1 coordinate 8,307, forward strand.
CCTCGGCTTCCGATTCCTTATACAGCTCCGCGTGCAGATTCAGCACTATACCTGAGAACTCAATACCATATGATAGATTGTAAATCTGCTTCAGAAAAATTTGTACTTTCTTTTTTTTTTTTTCTGAGATTCAAATAAACCAAAAAATGAAGAACAGCTGAACAGGAGAAAAAGAACATACTTTCCTTCTTGCTTTTCAGTAGATTATGCTTCCTCATAATTACAACAACCTGGAGTTACAATGTGAGCATTGAGGATTAGACAATGTCACAATGGCAAAGCTAAGCACCAGGCGCTTGATTTTAGCTCAAATATCTTAATTAATCTCATATTCTATAGCTAGAGGTAAAAAGAAATTAAAATGAGAGAATTTTTCAGGTCTGCATGTTTCAATGAATGAAAAAGCTGAATGGATGCCACAGTGCTTCTGATGTTTTCAGGCTATTTACCTTTAACCAGCTGAGTCTACTTATACAATGAATATAACTTAACCAGAGAGAGTTGATGAGAGTAATGTTCAAAGATTCGGCCTAGATCAGTAATAGTTTGATTTAATTATAAAATCGTTTTCGTGATTAAACCGAATCGAATCCATCAAAATCGAACCAAATGGATTCATCAAAATTGATCAGAATTTAATTTAATTATAAAATCATTTTTGTCATTAGACCAGATTGTACGTGTCTCAACCAACCAAATCAGTTGACTTTTTTTTTTACATTTTATTTTTTAATAACTTCTTATAAAATTTATAATTATTTTTATTTATTATATTTATAAATTTTTATATATTACAAATTTAAATTTATAAATTATATTATATGATAATCATTTTTTATATATAATTCAAATTAATATATTTAATTTTTTAATTATAATATCATCCAGTTCTATCATTAATTTAATTAATTGAATCAAACAATTCATGATTAAATAGTCTTTCTTATTCAATATTGAATCCAGTTTTTAAAACATGGAATGAAAGCAAATTGGCTTAATTTAACAAAACAGTTGTGTATAATAAGAGTAACTCATAATTCTGACCTTGGCTTCATTGTTCAGGACAACAGACACTGATCTCACCATGCAATTTCCTGTACAGTCATAACTAGAGAAGTTAGGAAAGAGACTGCAAAGCATTTTCTCTTCAGTTAGGCTTGAAGGTCCAAAGTAAATACCATTTATTGCGTTAAACATATCTAATTTTAGGCTAACAGAAAGGCATTAAACATCATACCACTTAAAAAATGCATGTGTATTACCTTCGGGTGATTTTACATATAACTGAGCACCCTCTGCAAGAATTGATCTGCCTTTTTCAAAGTCGTAGTCTTTATCGTTGTCCTCCTCAATCGGCAAGATGGGCACACCGCCATCTAATCTGTTCTTGCATCCTGCTCTTGATTTCAGTGTGGCTGCTCCTCTTAATGCTACAATTAACCGACCAACAGTAATTAGTCAGTGATTTGGGTTTTTTTTTTTTTTTTTTCATGTGGTTGAGACTTCAGAGTAGTTATTAGCAACTGGTCATGCATAGATGATTGGTTCATGAACACCAAGACAGTATCAATGAAGGAAAAAGGTTCTACAGAGTGAAGTTGCACGACTTTATTTCAGTTAATTCCTTTTTTCCTTAATTTTCTGTTTCTGTTGGGTGAAGCGGTACTTATTTCCTATAAATTTCTGGACAGACAACTAATAAAGGAAATTGGCCTACAAAGTGTCTCTTTCTGTGGGGAGTAAGCTCCAAAATCTTGTTCCTTTTTTTGCTTTCCAAATACGCAAACTCAACCAAAAAAAAGGGTATTCACATCAAGACAACTAGAAGATGAGTAAGTTACATGTTGCAGCTGAAGCAGTGAGTGTTAATATGTCACTTGCATTTGTACTACTCATGGCTGAACCAACAACACTGCTAAGCTGCTCCTTCCTTGCACCCGTTGCTTCAGCCACTTTCGCGCACTGAGCCGCCACCAAGGCGGCTGCAGATGCTACTGCTGTTTCTTTGTCTGTTACATTGGACTCCTTTTTTGAATTTTCTGCTGCAATGGCAGCAAGAGCAGCTGCAACCCCAGCCACTGATATTGCTGCATGCACTTCTGCTCTTTGCAGCCTCTCTTCTTCCTTTTTTCTCTGCTTGATTTCTATAAACCATTTCTTGATTGACACGGCTTTCAGCGGAATGATCTGCTTCCATGGAATCTGCTTTTGATACCTCAACAAATTTACTAATGCATGCCCAATAAAAACAGAAAAAATACATAGTAATTTCTATTGATGAATACATACCCATTTCTTCCGGAAACAACTGTTGTAATTTAGTTCAGGATGCATTGCTTGCTGCATCCTTATCCACGACTGAAAAAGAAGAAAAAAAAAAACCAAAATTAATGAGAATTAATTATGAGAGGATGTTTGATTGATGAGTAAAATTAATTCTTTCTTACCTTGACATCATTAGACTTCCATCGTGGAAGAGACTTGAAATCTGCATCATCAATTCTTGCACTCTTTTCCATCTTCTGCAATTTTCATAAACATTTGAATACAAAAGTATGGTAAACTTAGACTAAATCGTGGTAGTTTAACTTACCGTGGGGTGAACCTTGGTGCTTCCTTCGGATTGCTTCATTGAGTCATCAACCATAAGAAGAGATCCTTCCTGTGACTCGGATTGCAGAGAATGTACAGCAAAGTTGCACCATGCACGTGAAAGCAAATCCATGGTCTCTGGATTTGCATCTGAAGGAGATAGATTGAAATCCAAATCCATGCAAAAGGAAGAGGATTATGTAACAGATGAAAAGCAGGTGGATGAAAATTCAGCTACACAGTTTCAAATTTAAATGTGCAAGAAAAGCATGCATGCATATTTAAATAGAGAAGCAAAAATCACACCATCATATCAATATTCTCACGAGCCCACTAAACTTTACCCAAAACACACACACACAAGAAAAAAAAAAAGAGGAATGGGGAGGGGGTTATTGGGAAAAAAAATTAATGTCAAAGTGAGTTGGATATTACTTCTGTCAACTTTAGATATCAGAAATTGAAATTTCACATAAATTTTAAATCAACTCGTATTGTATAAATAACTAATAGTTTACATTAACACTAATTTCTCTTTTCATGTGTTAAAATATAATTGATTTATAAGTCATCATTGTTGGAATTTTTTATGGATTGACACAATTTTATAATGTCTCAGATTAATTGGATGTCACATTTTAGAGCCTGTTGTTATTAAGCCCAATTTATTTGTGATCATTTTTATGGGTTTAGTGAATATTGAACCCTGTGATTGGGCTTACTATGATGGGTTGGTTTGTCCCATCTTCTTTATATATATAGGGAGATGTCATATTTCCAACCACTATCAGAAGTTCAATTTCCCCATCTAAATTGATACATAGTGTCTGAGGTGGAACAAGGATAATAATTCTCCCTTTCTTCTCTACAAGGATCTGGGAATAGCAAATAGCTTCAACTTCTTTTCAGGTATATCTAGTAACCCTTGAATTACAATTGGATTATCAGTTAATGTTTTGATATACCATATGTTAGGAATTAAAGAATTTTTGATTGTTTATTTTTTTCAATCATATCACTAACAATAAATATATGCAGATAATTATAGTTAATAGAGGGTGCCAATTCTACGCAGACATGGTTGCGAAGGAATCATCACAGAGGACACAAAGAAGAGTACAGAAACAAAGTGGCAACGTGTACATCATTGCCATATTTCATAGTGACCCACTAATTGAATCAGCTTCAAGCAAGCGATTGCAAGCATAAAATTACAAACACAAGAGAACCCGTCGCTATAGTTCTAAAATTGATCGTACCAAAAACTATCTGGAGGACATGAATTGGGCAGAAGAGATATATATTACAGATGGAAAGGGACGCCTAGGTATGCATATATCTTTATATTCAAAGCTACTGAATTGCAAAATTAAGGGACCTACTTGGTAATGAAAGAGCTGATAGACAAATAGATTCCGATTGACGAAAGCAAGCCTCAAGATTCAGATGAATAGTAACACACAAGCCGGCCATTGTAGAACAAATAAAGAGTATGGGATTATATAAAGACTGAAGAGACCCCTTATCTTTTAGTAACTTTAAGTGAAAACCGTTAACTTTGGGGTAATGGGTAGAGCTGTCTAGGGCCACCACATTAGGAACCATAGGGAGAAAAACAAGCTATAATAAAGTTGCTGAGAGTAGGAAGTAGGGAGGTATAATGAGCAAGCATGCCCTTAGATCAGTGTCGATATAAAGTAACTATACATGCATGATTGATATGGAGACACTCAAATAGAAGGAGCAGACAGGTATGATTATAGTCAAGCCTTTGTCAATAGAATAATGAAACGCTTGATTAACATGTTTATCAAAAAAGCTTGATAATGATGCCTTTCGGGTTCTGAAAAGAACCATGTAAAGTTAGCTTGTTGCTCCTAAATGATGCCACTTGTATTGTTACTTATTCATAATTTCTTCCACAATTGCATACTGTAGGACAAAGATAATCTAGACCTAAGAGGAGATGAATTGAAACATGTGATGTCATTATCTTCTCTCCTATTTTTTATTATTATTTTTTTTTCTTTAAAATGATTAAATGTGCTTAAGAGTGTGTTTGGCAAGGTTTTAAGTTAGCTTATACCGTATAGCTTAAAGCTTATAAGCTTGTTTGACTAATTAGCTCTGTTTGGTAAAGAAACTTATTGAACTAACTTATAACTTATAACTTATAGTTTTTCTTCGGACGCTACTTCAAGTAGCGTCTGAAGAGCTTATAAGCTCTTCAATTTTTTTTCCTATTTTGCCCTCAGGTGCTCCTATGGAAGAAAGCTTCCTGGCAAAAAATGCCTTGCGGCCGAAGCTTCCTTCCTGGAAAATAATGCCTTGCGGCCCAAGCCATTTTAATAATCTATTTTATTT
>JANHAO010019321.1:0-13262 GCA_026873985.1 Saraca asoca
ATAATCAAATCTTAATCTTGATTGCTTTTACATCAAGCAACTCATTTTTAACTACCACACTGTAGATCATGGACTTTGTGGGGGAAGGGGAATGATATTTATAGTTTTACACATTCAGAGTGACTTATATTGAGTTCATAAGAGGGGTGGTGGATTTCATTTTTTTTTATTTATTATAATGTGAGATTGGTGAATTAATTTAATTGTGCAAGTATCATCACTCTTTCTTTTATCTTCATGCTAATATTACTATTATCAGCATTTGGAAACCATGATAAATATTTGTTTTAAATGTCTTTAATTATTGATGGAATGTTGAGAAGTCAAACAACTAAGCATCCCTTAACTTCACGCCTTGTGCTTGTATACAAAATAAAGACAAGTCAGTCTACAAACCTTATGACATAAAAGCCAGACATAGAATACAAAGAAATCTTATTCTGAACAATCTCGTTATTTGTTTTAGACATAATGAATTTGCATGTACCAACCATGATTGAATGAAAATACATAAACAAGGGTGAAATGTATGATTAAGACTTAGTTACACTCAGTGCAAATAAGTTATATGTACTAAATGAAGAAGAAAATGAGTACATTATTAAATAGATAAGAGATAATGTATTAATGTGTAATAAAAAATTATATACCTTTATTTTGATTAGTTTAATGTACATAATTTAAGTACATTAAGTGTAACCAAGTTTTTCTCTAGTTAATCTAGACCTTGGATATATGTAACAATGTAAGATGTTACTTCTTACTATCTTGCATTATCATAAAAAACACAATTGCACAACTACGTTGTCAAGGGCAGAACCATCCTATATAGCTCAGGAGGCCAAGGCCCAAGTCACGAGATATTTCCACACACCAAGATATATTATTTTATATTCAGTACCCTAAATTTTGTTGTTACCGTCAATTGAAAATATAAATCAAAGTTTTACTTCTAAATTGGTAAAATGTTAATTATTAATTACTTATGTCATTTTTTTTGTTATTAATTTCTTTTTTAAAAAATTATGTTATTGATTTATAAGTAAAATCTTTTAATATTTATTATCTTCTAAGAATGATTTTAAAATAATGTTTAAATAGATTATATCACTAACAACATAAAAATTATAGTTAAGAGTTTTGTTATATATATATGGATCTTGAATAAGTATATATAAAATATTATCTTCCTCATAAGCTAATTATGTTATATATATGAATCTTGACTCATATTTGTTCTCATTTTCTTAAATTATACATATTTGCACTTTATATATTTATGCTAATGTACTCTAAATTTTTATTGAAAAATTCATTATGTCTGAATAATTTATCTCTCATATATTTTATTTTTCAAATGATTTTTAGTACAAAATTCTCACAATAATTATTTTTATGACATAAAAAATTATTGATATATTTAAATGTATGATTTTTATTTTAATTTTTATCTACTCAATCACTTAAATTAATTTAATATAGTACAATAATAATTATCTAACTAAAAAATATTTAATATGTTAGTACATGAAAATTTAAAATAAAATTAGAAATCAATATAAATAATTATTTATTATTTATTTAATAGTATATTTCAATAATACTTTATGCATGTGTGAATTTTGACCCAAAATTTTTTTCTAATTACACTCAACGTACGTCGTTATATTAACGTATGTCATAAATTTAATATACACTTATAGTTGCAATATAGATATGCAATAGAGTAAATCACTTTGATCCCCTAAAGTTTGACTAATTTACATGGACCTTCTGCCTTTTTAAAATATACACGGACCTCGTATGTACTTTAAAAACTCACCACATATAGATCCTTTCTGAGCTGATTAGCTTTTTCCATTAATTGGCAATTAAGTACCAAATTTAATCATTTAATATTAGAAATACCCATGCACTTTCCCAGCAAATTTTCTCAGGAAAATTTTAGAAAATTTTGGCGTCCGTGTACCCATTCACTTTCCCAACAAATTTTTTCGAGTAAATTTCATAAAATTTTGATTTCCCTATTTTTTTTCTTTTTCATTTTTAACTACTCTAACTTGCCCAAAGCATATAAAAACTATAGAAAATTTTGTTTTCCCCATTCACCTGATGGAGAGATGACCGGGTAATTTTGACAGAATGATGGTGGCACAAGGTGGTGAATATAGCACGTGTTGGAGGCTTGAAGCAGTGTTTCTGTTGTGACAAAGCAACAACAATAACAAATGGAGTGAGAGTGACGATGGCAGCTCAATGGAAACTTTGATAGGGTGGGGTGTCGATGGCCAACACTGTAATTTTGGGAAAATAAGGAGATGGTCTTCGGAGAAGAAGAAAAAGAAGAAGAAAGGAGGGAAAAAAGAGGGAAAAAAAGAAAGAAAGAAAAGAAAAACAAACCAAAGGTGATAAGTGTGATGTCAGTAATAAAGGTTGAGAAGAGGAATAACGAATAAAAGAGAAGACGAAAAGCAAGACGAAGAAGATGAAGGGGGAATTGAAGCTGGAGCAAAATATGAATAAATAGATGGGTGTTAATATTATTATTTCATAATTCCAGTGTAATGAAATAAAATAAATTAATAGTAGAGTATATTTAAGGAATATTCCTAATAACTCTGTTAAAATGAAATAATGTGCATATTTTAAAAGTGTAAGATAGACTTGTGTAAGTTAGACAAACTTGAAAGAAGGTCAAAACAATTTAGTCCATATAATATAGTTATATAGCTTTAGGAAAAAGAATTTATCAAAAATAAATTTTTAAGTAATGGGACAAGCAAATAAAGTACAATACTGCATAGAATTTTGCGTTACACAACGTTTTTCGAAACCTTGGGACATTTTTTTAGCTTCTTCTGCAATACAAAAAAAAAAAAAAAATGTGTATAATTATTGAGGTGGTTAATTAATCTTACGAGTTTAGAATTGATTCCACCTTTTTTTTCTTATAAAATTATACATAGGCTCTTGAAAAAGTATACATATTCGTACATCCAAGAGATGGGGGCCAAAAATTTATTCTTATCAACTTATTCAATTTTGAGGATTGTTTTTCTCAAGGGTAAATATCTAGGAGATAAAAATGATTTGAGTAGTCCCCTTTTTTCATCATCATCAAATTCAATATTTTTCATTTTTATTAATTTTATTCTTATCAAATATTAATTTATCTAAATTTCATCCTTCAATTAATATCAATATAAAGATTAATTTATTTAATTTTATTTTTATGAAAATGATTGAATAAATTAATATTTCATAAGGATTAAATTAAGAAAATATTTTATAAAAATAAAAATGAGAAAAATTGAATTCCACGATAACAAAAAGGAGGGTTTATCCCATAATTTTTAGCTAATTATTTGTGTCTTTTCGTTTAAAAATAGCAACACACTATTATATCGAGCCCATTCAATTCTAGGGTCATCAGACCATTTGGTTTGCAGGCCTAGCCCATCCTCATTGACAAATCACTTTTTCTACACTTCGGTATGGCAGTCGCGACCTTAAAACGACACCGTGAGAATCCCCAGCCCCAAAACCCTAAACCCTAGTTGATTTTGGATGCACACGACTGCTGCATTCAAATATTGCAATTGCAATCTCTCTATTGTTTCCTGAACTATAATGGCTGCCACAACCATTAGTAAGAAAAAGGCAAAGTCACATAAGGCCCCACCTAAGAAGAAGCAAAAGAATGAAATTTTCACTGCTAAAGATGCAAACGTGAATGAAATTTCGGATCACTCTGATACTGAAGATGAAGAAATTGTGGAGCATGAAGAATCTGAAGGAGATGAACAAGAACTTGATTCTGGGTCTGCTTCTGAATATTCTTCTGATGGGGATAATCCCTTTACTGATGATTTCCTGCAAGGAAGTGATGATGAAGGTATGTGCTTTTAGATTTTTGTGGTTGATATTGCAATGCTATTTAAGTGTCTGATATGTGTGCTTTTCTGTGTTATGAGTTGTAGAGAAAGGCTCAGCTTCATCTTCAGCTTCTGACTTGGACTCGGATTCTGATGAAGATGATATTGAGAAAAAGTCGAGAGCTATTGATGAAGAAAGGGCCAGAGAACAAGAAGATGCGGATGCTGAAATGAGGCTCAACATGATAGAGTCTGATGAGTTTAGACTGCCAACCAAGGAGGTTTATATATTAAATAATATTATGCTTAGATTCTCAATTAAATCCTTTATATTTGTGTTAAAGTGTCAGGTACCATACTTGCTTATTCATGCATGTTTTAAAACTCCTTAGGAACTTGAGGAAGAGGCTCTACGTCCACCTGATCTTCAAAATCTCCAAAGGAGAATTAAGGAGAGTAAGTTATCTTTGTTGCATTCTGCATTTTAAATTTGTCTTATTCATTATTCTGATTATTTTAAGTATTTGTATTTTCTCAGTTGTTCGAGTTCTTTCCAATTTTAAGTCTTTGAGGTCAGAAGGTTCAACAAGGAAGGATTACATTGAGCAGCTTAAGAAGGATATAGTTTCATACTATGGCTACAATGAGTTTCTACTAGGGGCTTTAGTGGAGGTTGGAATTATTATATTGAATTGTTACTTGTGATTAATTACCTGTTGCCAGTGTAACTTTTTTCTTCACTTTTAATTCTCTGCTTTCTTTATTTACTTTTACATCCTTCTACGTAGAAGGGAGAGGAAGAGTTGGTTGGTGGGTGTTTGCATGAAAACTTCTTGTTTTATATAGATGTTTCCAGTTGTTGAACTTATGGAGTTAATTGAAGCCTTTGAAAAGCCTCGGCCTATTTGTCTACGAACTAACACTTTGAAGGTAATGTGACCTTTGTCATTTCAGTTTGCCACCATAATTTACTTAGCTACATTGCCTATTGATTTGTTTGCATCTAATTAATTTAACTTCTGTATATAATTAGACACGCAGACGTGATTTGGCAGATGTTTTGATAAATAGAGGAGTGAATCTTGATCCTTTAAGCAAATGGTCAAAGGTAAGAATTTCTGTCTTATTGTTTATTTTATTTTTTTTAATTTGATGGATATGAGAAACACTCTATTCTTGTTGCAGGTTGGGCTAGTTGTGTATGATTCTCAGGTACCAATTGGTGCCACTCCTGAGTATATGGCTGGTTTCTACATGGTAGGTGGTTTTATTCTATTATGGCACCTTATTGCATTTCATTTCATTTCACGTTACCTGATGCTCTATAGCTTGTTCTTTGATTGTTTGCAGCTACAAAGTGCAAGTTCTTTTTTGCCTGTGATGGCCTTGGCTCCTCAAGAGAAGGAACGGGTTGTTGATATGGCGTAAGTAATGGTTCATTGTTTACATCTGATCAGGCTGAACTTTGTATGCAATTCTTCTAGAGAACTTCCGATATTGCATACTATTGTATGAAACCAATCATTCTATTTCCTAATGGCGGGCCTATTGGCAACTTTTAATTCTTATTAAGTTATCCTGGGAATAGTTTAGGCTGCATTTCTTTGTTAAATACTTTGGACTTTAATTGCCGAGATGATTTTTCAGTTGCATTGCTAGAGGGACTCAAATAACACTTGCACCTGCATTTCTTGCAAATATTTATAGGAACGTGAGTTTTTTAAGAATATCGATGCTGCACTGTAGGTGGAAACTGAGGAGGTTGATGAGAATGGTATAGCAGTTTCACTATAGCCTCTTTCAGCTGGCCTAAGTATAGGCTATGGGGCAACATTACCTGGATCACAGTTTGATTTGATATGTAGTTCGGGACATTTCCCGGTATGGCATAGTTAGGTTGCTATTTAGGGATGAAATTCACCAGGCGTAGAGTCAATACACATAAAATCTCAAGTATTTATTAATAAAAAAAATGCAGTTTTGAAATTTTAACTCATAACATAAAGTTAGATTATTGGTCTAAGACTTTTGAAAATAAAATTCATCAAAATAGTTTGCATTAGTCCATTTTCATACAAAAATCTGACATGATTATAAAATAGAAAATCACTCCAATAATCAACAGGAAATTGCTTCTTGGCTCCAATTCAATTTGGTTCAAACATGTTTTACTAGGGATAGGAAAGATTAAGTTTTTGGTGTTTTATTAGTAACAGGAAACCTGTTATTTATTTCCAATTTGAATTATAAACTCTGTTTTGTACTTTTATTAGGAATAGGAAAAGTTATTGTAAAATATCAGATTTTGGTGCTTTATTAGGATTACAAATCTATTTTGAATTTCTTGGAATCTTAGTAGATTTCCATCAAGTGTCAAATTTGAATCCGTAGCTATTTTAACCTTGGTACATCCAAGAGGCAGTGCCTGAATGCATGTGTTTTTGCGGATGATGTAGTCTTCGTTGAGGAGTCAAGATAAGAAGTTAATTTGAAACTTGGGCCATGAAGAAAGATTTTGGAATCAGGGTTTTGGGTTAAGTAGGAATAAGATGAAGTACATGGAGTGAAAATTGAATGAGAGATGGATAACAATCTTTTTGGAGTGAAGATTGGGGACTACAGCATACCAGGGGTTGAACGGTTTAGGTATCTTGGATCCTTCTTACAACGAGATGGGGATGTCACACATAGAATTCATGCTAGGTGTATGAAATGGAGAAATGATTGAGGTGTTATCTGTGAGTTTAGCTTTAGACATAATGCTAATTTCTTATAGTGGCAGGTTTCTGACCATTCACTATTTTTAACTTTTAAAATGAAGATAAATAGGTTTGGCTGAATTCTTATTCAAGTTTTGCTCGTTTGAGGACTTCAAAGTTAGTGGGTATGAACTGTTCAAAGTAATGCTTCACACATTGCCTTGAATGCAACCCCGGTTAGATTGATTCCTGTGAGGAGTTCTTCAATTGAGAGGAGAAATTATAACAAGCCAACAATTATTGCTGAGTTTTATAATGCAATATACAACTTAGTACCTCTTATTGGTTTATTGTAATTTTTCCTAGCAACTGAAGAACTCATCTCACAACAATCAACCCAACCTCAAATGTCTTGGCCTATCTCAAATTGAATTGCAACATGATGTGGGTTCACTGTGTTGGAGTGCTATATATAGTCCATAGCCACTAATTCAGAAGCTCTTAAACAATGAGCCAAAGATCAGAATTCATCATTGAATCAGAATAAAGACAAATCCATCTCTGTTTCACTATTAAACAAAAATGTTGGTGAATTGGCTTAAGGGCTTCGCTGAAAGAAATTGCCATTAAAGTCTAAAGCTAAACTTGGATTGTAATGCCCAAGTTTCTTCTATTGGTTTTATCTAGCTACCCTGGGAACATGTTGTTCAATTTCATTAGGCTGTCAACTGCAGTGTGCCAGGCTTGGACCAGCTGAAGAGGTGCCCACAGAGAAACTACTGTACTGTTCTCAGCAACCTCATCAGTGCCCGAACTCCATTGCAGCATTGATATTCTTCAAAAAAAAAAAAAAATAAATAAAATAAAATAAAATAAAGTCTCTATATATATTTGCAAGAAGTTCAGGTGCTAATGCCATTTGAATCCCTCCAGCATGAAGAATTTCTCCAAAGTTTAGAGCAAAAATCATTTGGGAAAATTTTCAGAGTTTTGTTTTTCTTTTGTAAATTTGGTTTCTTATGGGCAGCCTTAAACCATTTCACCTGTTAACCGAATAGCCATAATTGTGCTTCAGTCTGAATGATGCTAGTGAGGGACTTTTCTCAAAGAACAGATGGGGTTATAATATTTGAACCTTAGATTTTAAAGAAATACACTTCTAAGTTTCGAGCAGAAGATGCTTGATTTTTTTGCAATATTTGGTTTTATACAGGTTTCTATGTATTGTAGTATTTTTCCATTCTGAAGACAGTTTGTGCTTTTGCAGGGCTGCCCCTGGTGGTAAAACCACTTATATTGCTGCTCTTATGAAGAATACTGGTATTTTGAAATATCGTACTCATTTTTTATGTTCATATATCTTGTGGATTTTCAATCCATGAAAACATCCAATTTCAAGCACTGCACTGATTTATTCTATAAATGACCAGTATTGTAAAAGGGATTTACAGACAATTATTTCTTATGGTTTGTGAAATGGTACTTTGCAATTTGCTATATATTTCAGGCATTATCAATGTCATAACTTTTTTGAAAATAGTGTGTTCAGGATGTGATACATCAATGTTTTGAGAAATAAAATATTTTTTGATTAAAGTAGAAGAAATATGTAACATTTTCTTTGTTTCAAGGCTCTAAGCACTTCTCGGTCATTACTGTCAATATGTCATTCCTCAATTTTAATCTAGATATCTACTGTTTGTTCCCAATAAAGTATCCAGTCTTAAACTAGAATTAAAAATAATGATTGAAAGAAAGAGAAAACAGAAAGTGTTGCTTTGCTCTGAGCTGTAAACTGTTCTTTTTGGTGTGAAATTCAATTTGTAAAGCTGCTATTTCTGCAAGGGAAGCAATGCTACAATCCTGCACATTAAGTGCACCTGTAATGAGATTGACATTTATGTGGCCACTAGACCAAACAAACAGGATAATGTGTAAATTCTTAGAATTAATAAATGCATGTAATATCTTGTTCTCCTTTCTTTTGGCCTAGTATTGCAGTATTATAGCATTGCTACATTTTGTTGGGACTTGGGAATTTGGGTCTTTAAACAATGGCTCGTGTGGTCATATGCTATTGACCTATCTTAATCTTATTAAGAGCTATTTTTTTATTTTTTTTAATTCATGTTTATATTCATTTAATTATTCTGTTGATGGCAGGAATAATTTTTGCAAATGAAATGAAGGTACCACGGCTGAAGTCACTGACTGCAAATTTGCATCGTATGGGGGTGTCAAACACTATAGTCTGTAACTATGATGGGAAGGAGGTTAGCATCTTTTCCTTCAATAATCTTCATTTAGTATAACAGAAACTTTGATATCTTTACTGCTATCAGATTCTATTGTCATTTGCTTTATTTTTTATTTGCATATTATGACTATGACTTCAGTTGTGGTCCTACATAATTTGTCTGGTGGTGCAAATTGTTTCAAGAATTATTCATACTTGTACGTTAATGGTGAAGCAATTATTCATACTTATTCAAGAGCTAGTCATGGTTCTATGATGTAAACATGCAATTATGCAAGATTTTAGTAATTTTGAAAGTCCAGGGAAACTACGGTGAAAAGAAATAGGCTGAACATTAGAAACTGAATCTCTCATATCTATATGTTCATTATGTTCAAAAAATTTGTTCCAATTGACCCTTTGCAATGATAATTGTACAGAGCATGTTTGTGCAATACTAAAGGTAAAACTTTGTATCATCATCTGCTTTGCTATGTGAAAGAGCTACTTCCTATTTTAATTTGTTGGAAGTCTTAATATTTTAAATTTTCTTTTGTTGTTTTTAAAGTGAATGGAGTTGGTTTACATTTGATAGGCTGTATTTAACTTTTGACTTGCAATTTTCAACTTATGCTTTCCTTTCTGAGGATCATGTGAAGCAATCCTCTCTCTCTTCTAAATTTCCAAGATCACTTAAATTTTAGGCTCTTTGTTTCAATCATTTTAAACCTCCCCTGGCAAGGGTGGGGGAAGGGAATGGATTGTGTGAAACTATGGGGGAGTGGGAATGATGCTGTGGAAGTTCATCCATAGTTACACACATTCATATGGCACTGCTTTTTCCAAGTCTTGTAATGAGATTGAATATGCCAAAAATTCTAACATCTTTTTTGTGTTTATAATTTATGTTGTTCTTTTTCAGCTTCCTAAGGTTTTGGGTCTCAATACTGTTGATAGAGTATTACTGGATGCTCCTTGCAGTGGGACTGGGGTATGAAACTGAATATTCTAAGATGTTTACTATCACTAAAATTTTATTTTCTTTTCCTTTTAGAACTACAAGCACACTAAAGAATTTGTGTGCAGGTTATATCCAAAGATGAGTCTGTTAAAACCTCTAAGAGTGCTGACGATATACAGAAAGGTGCCCATCTGCAGAAGGTATAATTGTTTTTGTTTAGAGTTTTGTGTGGGAGATGGAGAAAGTGGGACTCTGGTACAAATTGGATAGGCATACCAAAAACATTTGCTTATTGTACCTATTAATTCCTTCTACCCCATTTTCTTTTCTTGATTCTTCCACTTAAATACTTTTCCTTGTCATAGCAATTATACAATAAAATTTTATGTTAGGTTACTTCTTTTAGCTGCCTTTATATCCTTTTTAATTATTAATTAGTTTCATTATTTGTTCCTATAGCAACTGATTCTTGCGGCAATTGACTTGGTGGATGCTAATTCAAAATCTGGGGGGTATGTCGTTTATTCCACATGCTCCATCATGGTGGCTGAGGTTTGTTTCATAGTGGCATCCAGTGAGTTTTGTTGCTGCTTTTTCCTTTCCGATATTTCTAAATGCTTCTTCTCTGAATTCTTCTCATTCAGAATGAAGCAGTTATTGATTATGCACTCAAGAAGAGGGATGTTAAACTTGTGCCATGTGGACTTGACTTTGGGTGTAAAGGGTAAAGTTTTTTATCCTGTTTCATTCTTGCAATGTTGATTTCAATCTTGAAAATTGCCAATATTGGTGACTTCTGCTTTCTGTCAGGTTTGTAAAGTTTAGGGAACAACGATTTCACCCCTCTTTGGAAAAGACAAGGCGTTTTTATCCTCATGTACACAATATGGATGGATTTTTTGTTGCTAAGGTATATTATTTATTTATTGCTTCACATATGCACATTTACATCCTCCTGTTCATGCATGCTTATATGTATAATTTTAGAAACAACTTCTATACAATTTTCTATTATGGAAGTAGGCCCTGCTGTTATCTGATTTGAATGATGGGCTGACAAGTCTTTGTACAAGATGGAATACCATTGGAGATTATGCTATGTCAGATACATGTGGCTAACTTGTTATATTGGAGGTTGACAACATGCAGAGTCCTGTTTGTGTTGGGTTAGTTTAGTTTGATTAGTACAGTTCCTTTTGATAAATTTTGCAATAGTGCCAAGGTTTTTTAGTAAAAAACAATTCACAACAAAAATGTTGTTCATTGGAACTTCTGAAAATGTTGTCAATATTCAGTGTAGAAGTGAAAACAAATAAGTCCTTTTTGTATTGATGGGTTTATGATACCTTTCATAAGAGGAGACATTCTCTTTTACTCCTTGAGTTAAAAAATTACTTAGTTTAGGAGGAGAGATATAAGAGTACATGATTCTAGGTACCATCATATGTATCTGTCTCTCCTCTCTGAATAACAAAATTCACATACTCCTAGGGTAAAATAGAATTCTTGTCATATGAGGGTGGTAGAATAAATATTTCTGTATGACTTATGCCCAATTGTGCAAGATCATGGATGGCTTTTGGAAAGTTATCAAATAGTTATACCCTCGTCACCAGGCTCCCTATTTATCTTCCCTGATTCTTGAAGAATTACATCTGCTTGTGTTGCCAACCTTACTAGTTAGAAGGCATGAACTACATATCTGATTAATACTTTCTTGACAATTTACATTTTGATAAGTTCAAATGGTGAAGTAAGGCACTGAATCAAATTTTGGCACCCATAAATCATTTATCTTTAGTCTCGAGTATATTATTTCAAGAGTTTTAACTTGTAACTGTAATATGTTTGTTTGATATCAGAAGTTTTGTCCTCACTGTTTGGTGTTAAAACCAAGTAGGCAACTAGGATACTTACGGCACTAATTCTAAAAGTGTGATGCTGGAAGTCCTGCCACTTTAATTGACTCAATGAAATTTCGATTTTAATATTTCCAAATCAATAATGCCTTTCCCTTTTTTTGGCTATGACTCTAAATCAATAACTTGCATTGCAGTTGAAAAAAATGAGCAACTCAAAACCAAGTGCAAAACCATTGGAACCATCAGGGACGAAGGAAGAAGGTACCAAGCCTGTGAAGGAAAAGGAAAATTTAAGTAATGGTCGGAAAGAAAATGGCAAAGACACGTCCAAATCTGAGTCCAAAAAGAGGAAGAAGAGGCAATTTCCATCTAAGGAGGAAATCTCAAAAGCCAGGTTAAAATTTCTCATGCTTGACACTTCCCCTTCTTATCATTTGACAACTTGAGTAAATTACAATGATTTCTATCTGTTTATAGATTATGACTTAGACTTTCTTTGTTTTTGAAATTACACCAACTTCCCTAAAACCCTAAACTATAAAGGGAGGTTTATACCATGACTAAACATTATGAAGATGTGTAATTTTCGAAGAAAGACAATGTTATTCGTGTCATGTTAAATTTCAAAGTGAGAGAGATATATGAATTTAAAAATTAAAATGAGTTATGTCTCTGTAATTTCACCAATCTCAATGTTATAGTGAATTTAGGGGTATAACTGAATATAACATCAGTTTACTCTGAGAATCTTTGGTTGCATATAGATATTAGCATTTATTTGGAAAACTAATAGTCTTAGTAATTCTGGCAGAGAAGAGAAGAGAAGAGCTTTAAGAGAAAAGAAGAAAGAAAAGAAGGGTGCAAGGAACAAGACCTGAAATGGGGAATGACCGGTGACTGGTGGCTTCATGCGAAGCAGGGGTTGTGATATATATATTTATATATGTATAATCAATGGCGCGACCTAAGTGGGGCTCATTTTTGTTTTCTTTCTGCATTTATTCTTACTAAGATGAGTAAACTTATTTAACCAAAGCTGTAAATTAGAAAGAAAAGTCGTTTCCTTTTCTATTGCAAACTTTGGAACAAGAAATTGGAAGTTGTTATCCCTGAGCTTATTATTTATGTAGTAGTGTCAGCTTTGCTCTCAAGTTTTAGTGTGTATGCTGCAGGATGGTATCTTCAATTTATCCTATTTTTCATGTTTCATGTTTTCTACAGATTGCGGTCTCATTGTATTACAGTAAACAATCAACATTAATAGAGTAGGTTTAATTTAAACCTTTTTAGTTGTGAAAGGTTGATGGCTTAAAATTAAACCATCCCAAAATCAGTGTATGTGCTTGTGGCGATGCTCGTATAACTTGACATGAACAAGGACTCATCATCTACTGGAAGTACTCTACATAAGACTTATCATTACCTAAGCAGATTTAAACTGACATAATTCATGCACTTATACAGTTCATGTGCACGTGATGCTGCTTATAATTTTCAAGCTCGTATTTTAAAAGAATTTTTGCAAATAAGTCTATAGAAATCTAAATTTATGCACTTTGATTTATCTATTTGACTGTTTTTCGTCTCTACCTCTGAGCATACACATTTTATTCTTATGATTGTTTAGAT
>JANHAO010019322.1:0-13264 GCA_026873985.1 Saraca asoca
ACCTCAAACTAGTGGATCTATGGGAGTTTGCTTAGCCAAAGGGGAGAAGAAATTTTTGAAATTCTCAGCCTTTGATGCCCCCTTTGGCCAAGGAAACCTTCATCTAGGTGGTTCCATGGGTTGCTATTGTTGTCATATAGTGGGATCGCAGGCACCTTGAGTTTCTATGGGAGAGGCTGTATTTTGATCTCCACAGAGAATGGCAAACTTTCTCGTGATAAGGATGCTTGCTTTGAGGTTGTGGGCGCTTTTCTAGTTGTTTTAACCTTTGGAGGAGTTCCTCCATGGTTGGTTATTGCTTTTCAGGCTGAGGAGTAGAGCTTTCTGCCCGTTGAGAGCCCTCTAGTCATTGACTATAGCGATCCTTGTGAGTTTCTCTCTGTGCCTTTTTACGAAGCTGGTGGAGTTGGGTCATGATCTCTTCTTGTCTTTAAGCCTTTAGGTCTTGAGCCTGTGTCAAGGCTTTGACAGTTTCAGCTAACTCTCTCACCGTACTCTCTAGCACCGGTTGGGGTTGGCTGGGCGTCTGTATCTCCTCATTTCTAGGGATAGGGGTAGAGTGACGATGAGCCCCTATAGCTGGGGTGTCTGCTAGTTGAATGACTGGAGTGGTTGAACTCCGTGTGGTTCTTCCTCTAGCCATTGCTTCTATAGAAATAAGTATGGGAGACATATATAGAGTACAGTTGGCAATCCTTCTAGCGACAAAATGTTGACGGTGAAATTTGGTTCGGGACCTAATTCCTGCCAACGGGAGATTAGTTCTCTTACCAAGCTATTTTTTGTATTGAGAAAAGATGCAGTGATGCAGATGGTGAAGAGGAAGAAGGGACATGGGCAAGGTTTTAATGTGATTCGGCTAAATCCGGGCGGTACTAGACCCTACGTCCACGACAGAGATTTTATTAAGCTTTGAGAATTGATTTTAGCAGAGTTTCTACTTATAAAATTTGGCCTTCTCTTCTGCTAATAGAGTGTTCCTATTTATAGAAGAATGAGGGTTACAATAGTAAATTTATAAGCAGTAAATATGTTACATCAAGATATAAATAGAAAAGACAGTAAAAGACTACAATCTGACTATTGCAGAACATAGGCCGCGAGATGGGTCCCTCTTGTCGACTGTAGACTTGTATTTATAAGCATCTGCCATTCAGTGTTATCTTATCTATGAGGTGTTCACCATCCCGAGCTGGGGTTCCCAGCTTGGGGTCGTTGTGGAAGGTCGATGCTACTGTAGTGGAATAATGGGCTCGTGCAGGATAATTGACTGCTTGGTGAGTTGACCTTAGGATGACCTCACTGTGCCGCTTTCTGGCGATGAGCGATGTGGTGCTCGAGGGGCGGTCTTGGCAAAAGGGATAACTTAGCTTTTGTTGGGCCTCATCAGGCTCGAATTGACTTATTGCTCGAAGCCGATTTTTCCATATAACAGGTTTTGTGATTAGTTTCTTTGTGATTAAAGGTTGGCTAAGATAACTTAAGAAGCGCGGTTAAGAAAATGAGAGTTATCCTAGTAGGAATGTGTGCCTACACTGTAAAGTTGTATGAAACTGGACGTGCAATCAAGATCACAAGTATGGTTGTGAGCCTAGAAACTTGAATTTGAAGAGAATTGTGATTAGAATTGCGAGAGTCAGATATGAATGCTTTTACTTAAGAAGTTTCACTCTAAAATATGAGTCTACTGGCCCAAAGTTTTAAACCTTCGAGGAAATCCAAAACTACACACGATCTGAATTGTGATCAAGATAAAAAAACAAAGCTATGAAGGGTCAATTTGAATAATGCAGAACTAGTTCAATTTTCTATTCGAATAGCAATGGCTTGAATGCATGCTTTGTTTCTGCACACATGATCGTGAAATCAAGGCAAAAAAGGGGCGATTTGATTTGTGAGCTCTAAAGGTGAAAAATATGTTGAAATATTTTTGATATACTCTAAGCTAATGATGTGTTGCCAATTAATATTCTTGAAACTTGACAAAACAAGTAAAAAGTAATTCTGTTTTGTTAATAATCCTTTAACAAGGCAAGATAATTGTGAAGTTCATCTAAGTGTTAACACTAATAATTGCAAAAGAGTTTAAGGACATAAAGATATGTTGGAAATAAAAATTGATAAGGTGGGATCACTTTGCTTATGATATAAACATAGAATGGATTGGTGAGTTTACACTAAATATGATAGTATGATGAGAATAACCTATAGTATATTAATAACAATGGAGCCTATATAGAAATATAATGGTTATTGTTAAACAAAAATGCTATAATGAGTTGATTGTTAAGATTATCCATCTTAAAAATTTTTATCGCTTGAATCCTTAAAGAGATAGGAGATCTATTGATTGCTTTATATACTAATGCTATGACAACAATATTGTTGGTTAGGGTGATAATGTGACAAAGAAAATGAGATTATTATTGAATGTGAACTCCATGATATGGCTATTATGGAAATGATATAGTTTGAATGCTTGAGAATTCCCCATGAGACATGGGATGATTACTGATAATGATGAGATATGATTGACATAATGAGATGGTGACTATGAACCGGATCCTAAATCTATCTATTTAATTATGTAGCATGAAAATAAGGTGAAATTTAGAGGGATAATATTGATGATTTTGTGAGTTACGGTGGGAAGGAGTAATAAGGAGAATCTTAATTTTGAGTATTTATTTTGCTTACTTACTTGGATTGTTATTATGTAAAATGCTGAAATGATATAATCTTGCAATATGATAATGTGATCTGAATATGTGATGATTGATGATATATGCCTGAGGCCATGAGAAAATTATAGGTCTTTATAATGTATTAAGGATGATATTGAGTGGTGCTATACAGATGTTAGTCTCTATGATCTCATGACTTGTCTATTAATTCTGGTATGAAATATGTCCGCATTTGTTATGATGTATATGTATTTGTTTATTGCTAATAAATTCATAAGTTAAATAGGAATTTATCTCAGTAAGCCCCAGACTCATTCTTCTATAGATCTTTTTTTATATTCTTAAGTTATCACTGTTTTTCCATCTTCTAAACGTAAGAATAGACGTTGACTCTATCGAAATAACTGTTGATGTGTTGACCACCACTGTAAATAGTTTATTAGGAACGTACAAGGTCAGAATATATTATGTTATAATATTGACTTTAGCCAAATGTAAAGTCCTACATGAAGTAGAAATCATACCTTTAGAACCCCTTAATTTCTTACTGATGATGGTCATGGGATGATTAGATCCTTAGGGTATCTATCATTAGACTTCATGTTTTGTCATTTTTTTGAAAATCTATATATAGTAGTGTCGTAGAGTATCCACAAGGATTTAGTTTAATCTATGCTTTTGGTTCTATGACAAACTATAGGTTGATCTAACTTTTTGATTTACTTTTGCCTTTGTGAGGACATATGAGATAGTATAGTGGATGACTCATAATTCATGTCTTTTGAAAACCTGATGGAAAATTGTTAACATTGATGTTCTCAGAGGCATGTGCCTTCTTTGGACAATGATTTTATAAATTATAAATTTATATTTACATCTCAATTTGTCTCCATTCTTCTACATGCTTATGATTTCTCAACTAACCAAATGAGTTTAAGTAAATATGATTAATAAATGTTGAAGTAAGTATGAGTAGAAATAGATAATAGAAATAGGTTAGACACTAGTGATATCAATCAGGGATTGATATTCACGTCGGTCATTACCAGAAATTTGGATTATGATGAGACCACATGTCCATTGGCTTGTTTAAAAGCGGGCTTAAACAGATCTAACCCCGTTTTGGTCCGATTTGCAAGAATTTTAGGCAGGTTAGTTTGTACGAATTTCGATTTGGTTCGATCCTTTTAATACCCTTATATACTCAAGTTATAATACATGCAGTTATTCCCACTCGATAGGAATAAGATAGTTGTCCTTTTTCTTTTTTTTGAATCTTTTTGTTAGTTTTGTGGTAACTACATACATTAAAAATATTTATATATTTAGTTATAATGTTATCCTTACTTTTATGTAATAAAAAGAAGGTAATTATAATTTTCGATAACTTGAAAATTAAAAAATATAATTTTTAGTGCTGATAATTCTATAAAATTAATGTATGGACAATAAAATTGATAATTGTCTTTCTCTTATTCAGTGAAAGTAAAAATATGTATTATAGCTAGAGCACACAAGTATTCCGCTCCTATATGAGTGCTAGCATTTGGTCGAGTTGCTAAGCTGCAAAACATTTCACCAATTGATGTCGCCTTTTACTTAGATTAATATCAAATGCTACTATTATTCTACTCTCTCTTCTTTGTCACATCGTAAAACATTACGTTTGGGCTGGCCCGCAAATCGGTCTAATCCAATCATAGATCGAACCTAACTATAGGCTCATTATTTATTTAAAAGCAAACTTAAAAGTATTTAATTTATTTAAGTCTTATGTATACAAATTTTAATTTGTTCTAGTCCATTTAATATTCTTATATATTTTAATTATGACATGGGTTCTTATTTCCATATAATAGGAATAAGACAGTGGTCATTTTTTTTATCCATTTGTTAGTTTTATGACACACATATGTATTAAAAATATTTGTATACTCAAATTATAAAACTTTCTTTATTTTTATGAAATAGAAAGATGATAATTATAATTTTTAATAATTTAAAAATTAAAAGATATAATTTTTAACATTAATGATTCCATAAAATTAATTATAAATAATAAAATTAATAATATATATATTTTTGTTATCAGGTGAAAGTAATTACATGTGTTACATTAAGAGCACTGAGGTACTGTTCCAAAAGACCGCCAGCGTCTAGTCGAGCTGCTGTGCTGCAAAACATTTCGCCAATCGATGCGGTCTTTTACATAGATCAATAGCAAATGCAACTACTATTCCACTCTCTATTCGCTGTTACCCTGTAAAACGCCATGTTCGGCTCTCAAGCATCTTCTTCTGCGTTCGGCACTCCATCGTCAACCCCAGTCTTCGGTACCCCTTCTTCTACCCCAGCATTCGGTACCCCTTTGTCAATCCCAGCCTTTGGGACTCCTTCTTCAACCCCGGCATTCGGTACCCCAGCCTTTGGTGCTTCTTCTTCTTCTTCCACTCTAGCATTCGGCACGCCTTCTTCAACCTCGGCTTTTGCAACTCCATCTTCAACCCCCGCGTTTGGAACTCCATCTACGCCTTCTTTTGCTACTGGCTTCGGCTCCTCACTATTCTCCACGCCTTTTTCTTCTCAGCCACAACAGCAGCAGCAGACTCCATTGTTTCAGCAACCAGCTTCTACGGGTTTTGGCTTTCAGGCTTCCTTAGCACCGCCACAATCGACGCCGTTTCAAAATGCCCAATTGACTACTCAGATGGCTACTGTAGCACCAGTTCCTTTCTCTCTGGCTGACCGCGATATTCAAGTAAAATCCACCTCCTACCTTAACCCTAACCTTGCCACTTTTTTTTTTTTTTTGTGGCAACATTATTTTGTATTTTTGCTTACTGATTTTTTTCTCTTCAATTAGGCAATCGTCGATGCTTATAAGGAGGACATTGGAAACCCCAAGTACGCCTTTAAGGTTTTTTCTACTGACCATATTTCTTGTTAAGGGTTACAGAATTGCATATTTTTCTCCTATTCAAGGTTTCAGCATTTGTATAGAATGTTAGGGTTGCGGATATTCAGCTGAAGTCTTCTCATTGTGTGTGTCCTGCAGCATTTGCTATTCAGTGTAATAGAACCACAATATAGGATGAAGCCTACTGGTGTATCAGATGTGAGTTTCCTTGTCTCGACTTCAAAATTTCTGTTAAATAAGTTGTTATCTTTGATTTATATAGCCTTTGCCTCCTTCCCGCCACTGGCTAATGATGGGGAATGGTTTGTATTGACAGATCATGTGGGCCGAGGCTATGGGGAAGCTTGAGGGTCTGGAAAGTTCTGATCGGGAGCGCCTGTGGCCTCAACTTGTTCAGGGTTTTAAGGATCTCTCAGAACGCCTTAAGGTAAACTTTATTTGTTCCAGTCTACTAAACATGACAGAAGATATATCCATATAGGTCATGAATACTAAAAATTTGAATGTGTATCACCAACATCGATGTTCAACATCTGAACTTGATTTTGCTGATGAGAACGTTGCATACATGATATAATTTAGCCTGGTGAACAGTTGCGTATGATTAATGCTCATTCTTGGGGTATATATTATGTCATGGATTTAATGCTTATTCTTGGGGTATATATTATGTCATGGATTTTCATACAAAGAGAATAATGTATTTTAAGTTTTCTTATAATCTCCCTATCAAAATTTTTTTTCTTATAATCTAAGGCATTAGAAATTTGCAATGGGATATTGTTCCAAAAAGGATAAAGAGACATGATGATATATTCGATGGCATTTAGGTTAATCCATGTCTGGTTTTGAGGGTACATCTGAATAATTTTGTCTGATCCGTTGCTTGAATAATGTATGATTATAAGGAGTCGCAAACTCCTTTGTACCCACTGACATTTAATGCATGCATCAATCGCATTGTCATTCAGATCCAAGATGAAGTCATTGTTTCAGATGCTGAGAGATTACGCATAACACAAAGCAATGTTAAAATGGTATTTCTCTCCCTTCCCTTCTCCTGGGTGGCATGTGAAATTAATTTAAAGAGTAATTCTATGGGAAGCTTGACCTCTTAAAAGGTTGAGTATTTTCACCTTTGGATTGCCATTTTTGCTTTGAGATTTTGTGTTTTTATTTGATTCATTTGCTTTGAGAATTGCAAAAAGACAATTCAATGGTAAAAACACTGAACCTCCTTAGTGGTTGAGCTCCACATAGAATTATCCTAATCTAAAATGATAATAACTTGTTGATTTGGCTTTCCAATTTCTAAATATTTTTTGCAGCTCCAAAGGCATTTTCAAGCTGATACTTTACCTTGGATTCAAAGAATGAAACAAAAAGAACAAGGTCTCCAGTGGCGTCTCTTAAGAGTAGGCACAACTGTTCTGTTTGAGAAAGATACCGTGACGTGGATTGTAGACTGGATTGATCAAAGGAAATTGTCTAATGTGTCTTGTGCTGCCATGAAAACATGAAATATTTATGTGCAGCAGTAGAGAATAAAGATAATATTCATGTTATTTCTTTCTCTGCTGTTCCTTTCCCTTTTAATTGGTTAAGACACTGATAGTCTTGGTTGATGAGTTGTATCACCAAACCAGTTTGAGGCAGTTAGTCTCTACCTTGAGTTTCTGATATTTTGCCATTCCATCAATTTAACATTTAGCTTCTTTTGCATTGTGATTGAAGGTGATGAGAATAGTGGAGTCATTGGAGGGAAAAGGCTGCCGTATACCCTTAACTAAAGGGGAAGCTGAACTTGCAGAGAAATTAGCTACTATAACAAGACAGGTAAATCTTTATGTACTATGCCATTTTTGTGCATGTCATTTCTTCCTGTTTTGGTGCCCTTCTATGAGATGGAAATGACATACAAAAGTGTCTTTGCAGCTGAAAGGATCTGGAGCGGAACTATCTAGAAGGGTACAAAATTTATTAACTGTGTCTCGGGTTCAAGCAAATAGCATTGGATTTGGTGGTTCTGTTTATCTTCCTGGGTCAACCAAAATTCATGAACAAAGTCTCACCAACCTGCAGGAGGTAACCTCATGCTCTTTGTCTAGCAATTTCCATTTGCCTTTTTTTTTTTTTTTGTCTTTAAATAAATTTACAATTGATATGCAATAATGTGTAAAAGAACCCAAGGATTTGAAGTAATGATCATCATGTTTTTATGCGGGCAGGTCTTACAACAGCAGACAGAGGCCATAGCAAGATTGGGCACTGTTCTGAAGCGAGATATTCGTGACATGGAGATCATGATGGTCGAGGACACTGGAACCGCGGAGGATGGAAATTCAATTTGAAAATGCTGGAGAAAAAACTAATGAAAATTCAATCTGAAAATGCTGAAAACAAGGAAAAAAAAAAAACTAGGGTGATATTTGCTTTTTCTGACAGCTTATTTCTTTTTAATGATGATTGGATTTGCCTTTTTGTTTTTACCCTATTTCTAAGTTTAAGATGATTGATTGGTGGCAGGTGATGCAGCGAGTACAATTAAGTAGTTGGTAAACAAAGCAGTTTTACTGACGATAAGAACAATAATAATCGGAATAACTTTAATGTTAACTGTCTCAGCTCAATTTTGTTCTCAGGACTCCTAAAACAATTGGCAACCTTGAAATTTTTAATGGTCATGTCTGTTTTCTAATGAAAGTATCAAATAGTTTGGCGATGAGGCGCTAATGAGTGTACCAATTACATGGGTGTCTGTTCCCAAACTTTTTAAGTGATCTTTTATCCTGATACATATGTTACCAATCTGGGACAATACCAGAATCTGGTAGACGGAAACTGAAACTAGTATGTTGTTTTTTTTTTTTTCCTTTGTTCATCTCGCTTGTCCTAAATTTCAGCATATGCTTCTGCCATCATTAATACTACAAGCGATGTCCAACCAGTAAATAGACGAGCGCCTTTTCCCTTGCCCTTAATCTGATCATACTGCTCCCAAAAATATCCCGTCTGGTTATAATTGCGAACTATGTTTCTACAGTAAACCGCAATATGTTATTCAAACCGATATTTTTGAAGATTAATTCCAAATGAGATCAAATGATACCTAATTAAATTGCTTCTCAATTCTTCGTAGATGGCTCTAGCTCTGTCCTGATATGGACCATTCTCTGCAACAATTCAACTAAATAATTAGCTTTGAGGAAGGCTAAAGGCATCAGTGAATTAGGAGAGAATTTCCTTTCAGATCTGGGCTCGTAAAGATACCTTTGGAATAATGGTGTAGTGCAGACAGGATCCTGTAATTCATGTTTATCCAAATTGGACCTCTCCAATATGGTGGGTCATGCTCTGTGTTGCGTTTCATGTACAAGGAGCTGTAACATTCAAGACATGTACTCCAGACTCAATATATAAATCAATAAGGTTACTCAAATTATACTCAACTAAACCGAATTAAGCATAGACCTTGTTTTGGACAAAGAGCGAAGTCCATAGTCAGTCCATAAGATGCTGCGATTTGAAATGAGATCCAGCTGTTTTTCCAGAATCCACGATCCCTGAATGAAACAGTACCAAACTAGAAATGGCATCTAATGGGGAAATAAATTTAAGAGGAATAACCTACTGACAGCAGTAACCATGACAGTAAGGATTAATTGGCATAACTTACAGCTGGAATGATCCTCCCCATGAATGGGAACAAACTAACATATCCAATGTGAGGAACAAACCTCAACTCAGGCTTCTCCAACACATCCCGGACAAGCTGACGAGTAGCATAATCATGTCCTACTTTCATCTCTTTCCATTTTAATTGAACCTAATGTAGTTAACCACGAAAAGAAAATCTCATTAAAACTGACTTGAATCCAAAGGACAACGAATTGCTAATTCTGCAACAAACAGATGATAGAAAACAGAGAACTACGCAGCCTACCATTTCTGTATGATTTCCAAAATCAAAGTAAGCACCAAATGCATCATCAAAATGCATCTGTATGGACATAAAGCGCTTATTAGACATGGACATGATATGGTAGTGGTAAAGTAACTCTTTAGTGCTACATGAGCCATGAGTCCACCAAACCATTTGATTAAATTACCTACATGGTTCTTTATTTTCATCTTCTCTAAAAACCCACTAAAAAAGAAAGTCTTTTCCTCCTATATCAAAGAACATTACTCAGTGCTCTACATGATATTTGGGTAAAAAAATTCCCCACATTCTTCAGCTGTTTTGGCCATATTTTTTTACTTCCTTCCATCCTAGCTATCCTCCAGGTCATAACATAATATAACAAACACTAAGGCCCACAACATTTTATTTTTCTGCAAAACAGTTTCAATTATCGCCTTGGAGTAGTTTTCTCTTAGTTCAGCATCCCAAATTCCCAATCCATTCCTACATCCTAACAACTGAGATGCATAATGAAATATCAAGGTGAGAAGCTGTCCCAAATAGAGGGAAAAGGAGGAAAGGACAGTACCTTGTTCAGTAACTCAAAGTCTGATAGCAACTTAGTTGTAGCACCATAATCCTGCAATATTTTATTTGATATGCCAATAAGATTACCTTTCTGCTGCCTGCATTTCCCTTACTTAGCATCTATTACTAAATAGATGCATCACCACATTATTGTTAACTGTATCTCAAATTCTACCTTGTCAGGTTTGTTTTCCTTGTCAAGCAACTCTTCAATTGAGTGCATGCAGTCTGATGCAAGTAACATCCAACATCTAAGATCCAAGTGACGTTCATCTCTGCTTGGGTGTGAAGAACGTGGATAATCATCCAATCCAGATGTTAACGTCTGCAGACATCAAAAACCAATGTCAAATCGCAATGTCTCTTCATTATTAAGAACATTGTCTTGATTAACCAACATAAACACCAATGGCAAAGTTAAAGGATCCTGTTTTGAAGATACATATCATGTATTGCATCCGTGATAACAAAGTAGCAATTGTAGGTAAGTACAAAATAGGAATTATGTAACCTTGGGATTTAATTCACGTATAGTCCTGTTGTCCCGTCCATGCCAATAGTAACTGCTCATCTGAATCCCTGTTACATAAAAATGTAGTCCAACACATAGTAAAAATAAAAGATATACAACCATATTTAAAGCAGACTGTGCATGCATTATAGTATTTTACCTGACTGAGTTGTGTTGAACCATTGGTACCATGCTTCCAATCGAACAAAGGTGCGTTCCAAGAACAGGGAGATCTCATTTCTATCACTGGAAGTGAACTTGTTATTCTTCAAGCCATGAACTATATCTGGAAGAAGCAAAATTTTTCACCCTTTTTAGCAAAAAAAGAGGAAAGGGCCTCTTTTTTTTTTTTTTTTTTTGGAGGGGGGGGGGGAATCGGGAATGTACACAATCAGAAAATTTGTTCTGCAACATAGACATGGAAAAGAGGAGCAACAACTTTATATATTATATAGAATCCTCAACTTTCACATATAAAGAGCAAAAAGCAAAAGGCAAAAAGAAAATAACAAAATATTACCACTTAATACTAGAAAAAGAGTTGGTGGATTTCCATTTGATGGATGCTGAGGAACAAATTCTTCTGGCACCTTACTGCAATAACCAAAGAATAAATGTGACTTGGACAGCTAAAATTTTAATTTACTGCAATCGTTTTCAAAAAAATGCTTCATATTAGACCTCAGTGCTTCAGCCCCCAGAATTTGTTCACGTGGTATCCATCCATCAATATTCATCAGATCTAACCAGTGTCCAATGATATCCAGGCAAATATGTATATCCCAACGCCTGCCAATGTTATAAATGTGCAGGTAAATTATATCCACAGACCACAGGCACTCATTTGGTTCAATAATATCAGCAATAAGTCTAATTTAGTCCAGGAAATGCAAGACTTCTTTCCACTAGAGGAAAATGTATGGATAATGGATAATAACAATAGAAAAAAAAAAAAAAACACTAACCAGATCAGAAGCTGATGAAAACCTTCGTCCCACAAGAATCCTCTTGGAAAGAAAGGTCGACTTGGAACGGCTGTGTAAAGCTCAGCAGGCCAGTAAGACATATAGCCATCATGATCTTTAGGCTGCAAGACAAAAGAACCTCTGTATCCCTATCAGAAATCCAAATTGTTGACAGCTTATTAAATAAGTGTATGAAGGACGGCAATTTGATAGTGTAAATTGGAACACTAAAGCAACACATAGAAGTCAACCATTTTTTTCTTTTGTGGGTAGAAACAAATACCTAAACAACGCAAAGGCACACTGTTAACATGGGAAGCATATTACTAGTAATTCAAATAATTGGGGCTTGGGGCACTTGTCCTGTTAAATGCCCAAAAAGAATAACAGGGACCTGTCTGCTCAAAATTCATCTTACAAGAATTACTTTATGCTTTGTCCGGATAGTGTTCAAAAATTTATTTTTACCTGTCAAATTACTAGACATAGTGAAAGTTTTCTTTCATTGTTTCAAATGATGTTGAATCTGAAACAATAGCCCCAAGGCCCCAACATGAGTTGGCAGCATTCAAGGCAACAAATTTGCTTTGTCTTTCAATAGCCATACATAACAGTTTTGTTATGAAAAAAACAAATTTCAAGGTTAAACAGATGTCTAAGGGACCAAAGTATGTTAGGAATTGTATCCAAACATGCCCATAAAAACTAAATGACTTACTTTACCGATACCCGATAGGGCAATTTTTGACTGGCCATAGAAGTAGCCAATGCCACCTAATAAGTTTCCAATAGCAGCCTTACCAACAGATATGGACTCTGAATCCACCTGGAAATTTATTATCACCATTAAGAATTTATTTGTCAGGCATAAGCTTCTAAATGCATTTACTTGTCAAATGAAAAATGAGATCATAAGACATTATACAGACCGTATGTAATGCCAAGAAAATCAGTTGATTCAGATCATTAAAATGGAAAACTATAATGCAAAATGAACAATAAGGAAAATATTGGTACCTTATCGGCCAAATTAAAGATTTTCTCAAATTTATCATCATATTCTTGCTCCTTTTCTTTTATGCGGGTGGTTAGTGATGTACCTAAAATAGGTTAGAAGAATAAACATACAGGTGCATAAGAAAAACTGTTTACTTAGCAAGCCAATGCCAGTCAAATGAACACATTCTACAAATTCAGCAAAAAAACACCTAATTCTCTAAGTAAAATAAGTAATCAAGCAAGAAAGTGTCCAACTCCCAAGAGAAAAAGCAAAAGCCCGAACAGACAGCACATAAAAATTGTTCTTACTTCTTATAACAAAATTAAAAGAAAGAATAAAGAGCTAAAGTTGTTCTCCTTTATTCACTTGAATTTTAATAAAATTCAAACAAGAGCACATAAAAAACCATGGCATATACACACAGAAACTAATAGATGCCAAGAAAACCTGTAAGGCTGTTGACACGTTCTTCTACACTCGAGCTCTCTGAAGCAGTTCCAGAGATAAGCACAATGTCTGTTTTAAAAGGAATTCTACCAATAATCTGCAGCAATAACATTAAATGAGAAGCACATGAGACAGCAAAAGCATATGGAAAAAGGTGTCGCCAAAAGTAGTTGAAGAGATCTCTCATTATATCAATAAAATCAAATTAGAAGCATACTTTCACAAGGGAGAGAGAGGGAGGGAGATCA
>JANHAO010019323.1:0-13264 GCA_026873985.1 Saraca asoca
GAATCAAAATTCCTGAAAAATGAGTTTAACATATTGAAACATATAGTTAGTTCAAAATTGCTTTTTCAACATTCAAAACTAGTAACATCAGTATAGCTTAGGCTAACAGATATAATGGATAAGGTGCAAAAGAAAAGGCCTATTCAACCTGGCTGGATTGAGGACAAGGAGTGAAAAGGCCTTATCAAGTATTAGGAGGACCTTCTATTTAAGTCCAAGTCTGAGCAAAATAAGAGGAACAAAGCCTCAGATGCAATTGGACAAGGTTTCTCCTTGGACATAGGTGGACCTATCCCTATATCAGAGTATTGGCTGCTTATCATAATGTTATTTTAAGTTAATATTATTTATATTCATGAAAATTTTCATGTTGTACAGATACGTGAGACTTGGGTCAAGCCGCCCTTGACAACATATTCTATTGCACATACACCCACCCAAAAGGACAGTTAGTGGGTCTCACCTCTAGCTGCATAGCCTATGTAAGCAACTTCTCTTAACTTGCATTTTTGTTATTAATGTATTGTATATTTTGTAGGAAAAATATTATATTAATTTATAATATTAAATAATTAATTATTTTAATTTACAAGAGAATTTCAACAAAAGAAAGAAAAACTTGGTATAGCTCAAGTGCAGAGGGGTGAGGGCGGTGGGGACACAGCTAGTGATTTAGCTGGGCCATTTGATTGTAATTTGTGGGTGGCCAACATCGATAGAACCAAGAAAAGATGGATCTATGGTTTGGGGCCCAAGGCCATAGTGCGAACAACTACACTAACTATTGCAACTCACATCGATAGCATATCATATGCTATGCTGGACTAGCTCATGCATGCTATGACTAAGATGCAGTAGTATATGATTCAATTGTTTGCTCACACAAAGCACCTTATGACTTGATAACAGCAACAGCGAAGTCAGACTTTGCCACCTCTTCCTCCATCTTATCCTTATTCATATTACCATTAGCCCCCGGCCTACTACCATCCATTTGCCTCCTCCCTGCATGTATTCACTGCCACCACCAAAGCCATCCTAGCCTACGGTTTGACCACCAATTAGATGTCTTGGACAGCTGCAGCAACAAGACACTTGGAATTCAGAGACTAATGATCGATTCTTCTCTGACAATCTTAGATTGCAATTATATTTTTATGTTTTTATTTTAATAATATGTTTCATACATTAATTTGAATAATACAACTTATGAATTATTTTACTAATTTTATATATTTATGCCTATTCTTGTGTATTATATTCTAATTTTTTATTATAATTAAATATTAACTCTAAAAATTTAAAATTTACAAATATTAAAATAAATTTTTTATACTAATCAAAATAATTTTAATAAAACTTTAAAAACTAAAAATTATATCAAATAATATTTTTTAAAAACTTCTTTTTTTTTGAAGGATTTTCGATAATTTTTGGATGGATTTCTAACGAATTTACTAACCTATTTACGATGGAGTTCCGATGGATTATTGACCAAAAAAATATTAAAAGAAAAATCCATCAAAAATGTATTTCCAATGGAAAGTAATGTCCAACTATGATTTCACTAACAACCATGTTCTGTCGAAAATTCATCATTTTCGACATCATTTTCATGGTTTCCAACGATTTTTTTTATCAAAAATCACATATTTGTTTTTTTGTTGTATCTTTTTGTCTCGTTCACAAAAGGATAGAAGAAACTCAGTCCATTGATTTCAAGTTTGGTTAATTTGAGCTTGAATGTGTAGATTATTATCTCAAAAGTACTGCAAAATAGATATATATATATATATATATATAGCAAATCACATGTCCAAACCATATATCAAATATCTAAATCAAACTATTATACCTCTTATAGATTGTAGTGACCTTCCTTTATTTAAGTGATTGTTATACCCATATAACTTATTATAAAGTATCAACACTCAATATTTCCTATTTGACGAAGGCATTGCAATAAATCCAATATAAATAAACATTTTAATCAAATACAAAATTACTTGGAATATTTATAAAAAGTATTAAATATGATTAAAAAACTTACTTTTAAGATGATCCATTTTGATTAGGCTTTTTCCTATTGCCACCCATGTAAAAATAGGCCCTAACACATCTGTTGAATCAAATTTATGCAATAAACCAATATATTAATAAAGGAAATCATATATAAATCCCACTCACTAGTCAACTAATTTTATGATATTCTTGCAAATTAGATCCCATAAAGGATTAAGCTAGTAAATAACATTTTGCTTAGGATATATCACGCAAA
The DNA here is from genome assembly GCA_026873985.1 of Saraca asoca. Classification (NCBI taxonomy): domain Eukaryota; kingdom Viridiplantae; phylum Streptophyta; class Magnoliopsida; order Fabales; family Fabaceae; genus Saraca; species Saraca asoca. The sequence continues at coordinate 2,279 of JANHAO010019323.1, forward strand.
GCATCCAATGCTCCTTATATAACAAAATATCAAATAATTAGTAACCAATTGATGCTTATAATAACAAAATATCAAATACCATATTAGATACTTACATCTTGATAAATGCTATAAAAATAGAATGCCTCCTTTTTTTTAGGACACTAGAGATGTATCTTGTCTTATCTTCATTGGTAGAGCCTACTGGTGCAAGTAAATGTGGACATAGAAATTTGACCTCCAACCCGTTGGTCACGCTTTAACAATGCAAAAGCCTTTACAAGGAAATGATTAGCAAAACACTTCAACTATATAATATAAATAAGATTACACTTTGAAAGTTAAAAATAAACTGACAATTCAAAAACTTGAATGCAAGATATATTTATCTCTTCCATGGATAAGAATTATGTGATGTCGTCCTTGGTCAAAAAACCTCAACAATCATAAGCCTTGACATCATTTTTCATATGATCAAAGATGTATGCATCACATTCCATCTTCTTAATCACAAAAGATAACATTGTCCTGGGCTCAACATGAGGCATCTCTTGAGTGAATTGCTTAGTCTGCTTAATCTCATTTGTAGCCTAATTAACATGTGTCAAACTATACAATTTAGATATTAGAAATATAATTAAATTAGATAGAAAATGATACCTTTGTAGTCAAAGTAATAAGACTCTTTAGCCATGCAATGAAAGTTCCAATCACTTGGCCCACTATCCCTAGATCATCTATTGACACCAATAGTTTTGCACTCTAGTCCACTAGGTGTCAATGATTACCTTTGATTGCTCGCCCTGCAATTGTTAGCAATGGAGAGTGTGGCTATGATAAACCCTTCCATATGCCACTATATGTGCCCTAAGAACTAGAGCTAGAAGGCATTTAGCTCCTTCCTATATAGACAAAAAAAATGCCAAATTGAAAAAGTTAATTATATTATTGTTATGTCATAGAAAATATTTGAAGATACTTACATAATAAAAGAAGTTTAAGCTTTAGTGATAGTCATTTATCTCTAGTAACTCTACAAATTGTTTGAAGTCTCTCAAGATCGCATTATTAGGCAAGGAAGTAGGGTAGATCTCTACCCTTAAGTTCAAGAGTAACTACATACTCACCTGTTTAATATGAGCAAGCATCTTCTGAATTTCTTCCTGTTCGACCTGGTTCTCCTCTCTCAATCAAGTAGTAACCTCCTTTATCACCTTCTATGTTAGTTAAGCAGTAATCTCTGCTATAAGAGCCTCTACAAAAGCTGACAATCCTAAAAGATGCCTTAAAAATCCCCTAAAGTAGGCCTTGAGACCCACTATTCCCCCAACCCCCTAACATGGTTAGGGTGCTCTTTAGTTCCCAATGCAACAATTAATATGTCCATCCTTTTGGATGTAATAAAATCTCCTTGAGTTGATTACTAAGTGGGAGAATTTTGTGGCATATATACAATTAAGAATATTTATTGCAACTTAACACTTACAATTACTTAGAAATATTTATTACAATCAAAACTTGCAAAAAAGCTTACAATTTTCTTGATAATTATCTGGCTTTCTTCAATCATAAATTCACCTTTAGTGTTGACCCTGGTGCTCTTTTCCAGAGTTCATTCTGAGTTATTAAAAAAACTTATGGATTGAACTAATTGGAAGCTTGTTGTTTTATAAGATTTTCCTTCAATAAAGCTTGCTCAAACTTTACATATCTACTACAAAACAACCTATGTTTATATTTGTATTTGACTTGTCTCTCCCTAGTGGCTTTACTCATCCCTTATAGGAAAAAATATATATAATTGATAAGATGGTCAAATTACTCATAATATATAGTTGAAAAGAAAATAAGGTAAAAAGGTCAAATTTACTTGAAAAGCCTTAGATTGTCCCTGCTTCATAAATTCATCCCATGCTTGTTGTTCAAGGACATTGTATTTCTGAAGGTGGTTTTTGTCACCCTTCCTTTTAACAATGATGTAATCCTTTGTCAACTAGTTCTTGAAGTCTGTCCACCACTCCCCTTCAAGTTTTAAGACTTCTCTTCTCTTCATCACAATAACATCAAAAGTGGTCTACAAGACAACACACATACAATTATTTCTAGAAGATAGTTATATATATCTTAAACACAAATTTGAGGTAAGTAATATGTACCAAGATATCCTATCAAATGTTCTCTTTAATTTCTTATGGTACTTGTTTTGAGTACTAAATATTGATTGTGTAATACCTGAGGAAAAAAAAAGAGAAAGGACTAAAGTGAAAACTTTGTAGGGACCAAATTGAAAATTTTCTTTTCAGATGGGCTTTTGCATAAGGCGGTGGCAAGTTTGGGGCCAAATTACAAATTTTCCATTTTGGAAAAAATCGGCCTATACTGTAGTGGGTCACCACCGCCTTCTTTTTCCTGGCTCGCTTCTTTCTTCGGCCTTCCTTCTCCAGCCTTTTCCTCTAGCTGATCACCTTCCTCCTCTGGCTTCTCTTCTTTCCTCTGACACCTAACAATGCAAAGGACGAAGTCCCCTATGTAGCTGCATCCTCCAGCTGGTTTTCTTCCTCTGGCCATCATTCTGCTTCCATGTTAACTGACGGTGACCACCAGTAGACTATCCTGACTCTTCATCCTCCGCTATGAAGTCTTCCTTCATAAGTCTACTCTTTTATGCTCAAAGCTCCCTGAGCACCATAAGTAACTCCTATTTGGCTGGTACCACTATGACTCGATCGAGCTCCTCCTTTTTACGACAGCGAGTTTCTTCCTCTGGCCAGTAGATTTTTGTGGCTGGACAAGTAGTGGATGTATGGATTCTTCTCTTTTCCCCCTACTATAGCTGGTTCGGCCAGCTTGTGACTTTGGGTCATCGGTAGCGTTCCAGCCGGTGACGAGCTACCGGTGTGTTCATCAGGACCTGGTGAGCAATCCTAGGTTATCAAATTCATTCCATAGTAATCCTACAGTGATGTGTCAAGAAAATTGTATAAAAACCTTTATTTGTCAAATTGATGAAAATTTTGGATTTTGCTATTATTCTACTTTAGATGTGTTCTTGATAATTTGTTGAGTTCGTAAAATGCCAAACTCTAAGATTCTAGTTGATTTAGTCCAGTGTGCAATTGTGACATTGGAGGTGAGTAAACTATCTCCCTCACACAATAATCCCCCTTCATATTTTCTAAATGATATTTATGTACTGAATATTATAATTTTTGAGGAATTGGAATTTTATCGTATGTTTACGTGATTTTCTAATTTTATTGTATGTTGAATATTTTTATGAAATGATTTGTTGTGATGAAAACGTGTTTGTATTTTGATTGTATCATGAGAATTGATAAAAAAATGTTTCCTGCATGTTAAATTGAGATTGAAATTACTTTTGTTGCTTTTTGAATATTTTGATAATGTTGCTTACCCGAAAATGAATTTTTGTAATTTATGATATGAAAATATGGCTGTTTGAAAATAATGTTATATGATGGATTTTGTTGAATGATTTGAAAACTCTGGAATCATGGGGAAAAACTCATTGGGAACCTGCAAGTGCACTCATGTATGTGTGTGTGTGATGGAAAGATAAGGTGGGATAGGGATTATGATTATAGCATGAGGACCTGACGGATGCGCTGGATCAGTCATGCGAAATGAGGACCTGGCGGATGCGCTAGATGAGTCATACTTATGTGATATGATATTGTGTCCCTCTTGGAGTTGTCCTTGATATTACAACAGATGTTTATTATATGATGTATTGGTAAATTTTGAAATTTATTATTGATTTGATTTATCACTATGTTATGATGCTGAGTAGTACGTTATCTAACAATTACATTTTTTACTATTTGAATTTCTTGGCAAAATTGAGATTTCTAAAAATTATTTTGAAATTTTAGATGATGATTTAGGTAAGCATATTTTCATGATGTAAAATAGTTTTGAACACATTTTGTAAATGAGTTTTCGAGGGGATTATTTAATCACTGAGTTTCTTAGAAACTCACTTTTTCCATTTCCATGTTTTTCAGAGTTAGGAGATAATCATCCAAGCCCTCCAGTCCATCTTAATTCAGAATCTACTCACTAGTCGAGTAGGTCAAGTCTAGCAGAGATTACAGGTATGTAAATGGTGTTATATTGGCAGTTGGTAGGATTGCATATGCATATGTTGTGTATGACGGTCGGATGCCCAGTAGGATGTGATTAGTATAGTCTAGGCCATTGTTTAGTATTATGTTGTTATACAGGTCGCGATGGGCATATTGCCCTTTGTTGTGTATGAATGCCTTGTGCCTGGATGTCTGAAAAATAGAGGAAACTTTGCCTGATTTTCGACAGGAAGTAAAGTGTTTCAATTTAATTAAAATGTGGTCATGTGTCTTACATGTGCGTTACATGGTCACGTGTCTTACATGAGTTGTGTACATTGTTAGGCTTGTAGAAGGTATCCTACGGGTGACCTTCTACGCTGGTCATGTGCTCGGGGTTAGGACATGACAAAGTTGGTATTAGAGCATGATTTAGGGTTTAGGTGTATGATAGAGGTCTCTAACTGCCATGATGGGATAGGCATACCTAGTTCATGTTAGTGCACCCAAAAGCACGCCATATGGAAGAGGATATGTTGATTCCCACACCATTGAATATATCAAAAATCTCCACAATTCCTAAATGTATCGTTCCTACCCATGAGTGTGTTATAATCTTATTTAGATCAATACTCTCGATAAACAGTAGCAAAGTGACACGGAGCATAGTCATAGTGCTGATATAAGTTGATAAAATAACTATGACATTCTGTTTATGGAATGAATCAGGAGTGGTATTGTCTTAACTTTTCAGAAAACTTTGAGAATGGTGAGGTAGGAAATGTGAATGAAAATGTTGTTGAAAAAAAGAATAAAATAAATCTGTTTTGAAATTATATGAGATGTTTTGAGTGATAAAGGAATTGGATATCCAAGATGATCCAAAGGAATCCACGAAAGATGTTGTTTAATAATACAAATGTCAACTATTCAAAAACTATAGAAATTAGATATAAATAGGGACATGCTAGGGTTGCACGTGAAAAAGTGCAGCCAGAACCTACCTTGTAACCTAAAGATATCAAGATTTAATTGTATGTCCCTAAGTTATGTAATTCTATTTAGTTAAGGATTATAGGTCTACCCTATTTTTTTCTAACTTCATTCTTGGTTATTAAGACCTCAAATATAGAATATTAATTTTTGATTTGCAAGGGTTATTGTAAATTCTCATGTTGGCCATTCGATAGGAAATTGAAGATTATTAACAAGAATGATAAAATGTGTGAACACATAACTAAGAACCATCTGGATATGTAGATTAAAAATAAGGGCACTGATGGTTTAGTTGTTATGTAGATTGTTTCCATATTGATAGATGTTCATGGAACATCAATTTTGAGTTATCCCATTCGAGGTGTATGATTAAGTGATTAATGGTCCCCAAAGTTGGACAGAGCCCTTAGATATTTATGTGGGCTACTTACTAATAATGCTTACAGATCCCACTATTATTCGTTTAAATTCCCCCCCCCCCACGGGTTTGTTTGGGAAACTGGGAAGTGGAGTCCACTGGTAAGATAAGAGATCACATGGAATCAAAACTCTCAGGGATGATGTAGAACTAGAGAAAGGCGAAGTGATTTCTTTAGAAATCTTAAAGACCGTAGAAAAATCTATGTTTGCTAATCTTGTTCTCTTAGTAAATTATGTCTTTCCCACTTGATGTCAGGATGAGCTTCAAAAGATTCTTGAGTGTAGGGAAATTCAAGGTTAAGTGGTTTTCCCTGTCTTCTATGAAGTAGATTCCTCTGATGTGAGAGAAATTGTTTATGTAATAAAAGACTCTTCTTATCCTTGATGATGCAAATGATTTAAGCCAATCAGAGAATTTGGTTGGAAAACAAGGTTGGTTTGGTCCAGGAACTAGAGTCGTAATCACTACCAGAGATAAATACTTACTGATATCATACGAAATATATCAAAATATATGAGGTTCAAGTACCAGATTATGATGAAGCCCTTCAACTTTTGTTGAGAGCCTTTAAGAAAAATCAACCTGAAGAAGGGTATCAGGATTTGTCTAAATAAATTATTGAACATGTTGTAGGCCTCCTACTAGTACTGTGAGTGTTGGGGTCCTTTCTTTGTGGAAAGACTGAGGATAAGTGGTGTAATGCTCTGAAAAAGGGATCAAAAGTTTTCCAAACCCAAAAATTCTATATATACTTACAATAAGTTATGACAGATTAGCCATAACAAAAAGGGATATATTTCTAAATATTATTTGTTTCTTCAAGGGAATGGACAAGTAGCAGAAATACTAGGAAGAAATGTGATCATTAGATCTTTGGAAACTTTAGATCAAATGGAGATACAGATGCGTGATTTACCCTAAGAAATGCATAGGAACATTTCTTTCCAAGAATTTCCAAATAATCTTGGCTAGTGTAGCAGGTCGAAGTCCCAAGAGGACATTGAAAACATCAGTGTAACTTCGATTTTCTTCTGTCTCCCCCTACCAATCTGAATGTTCAAAAGATTGAGGTTATATGTGAGCTTATTGCTGAAAATGGTTCTAATACTAGAAATATGATTTCATTAATGGATTTTAGAATCTGAGTGTGCACTGTCATTTGGGGACAATCTCAGGACTAAAGCAATTGAGCTGAATTTACTTGTGCATTTCTTTGAAAAGGAAAAGTGCAATTAAATGCCTTGTAGCCTTGAGAGATTGTAGTCCCAAGGAGGAGTTAGTAATGATAAGTTTGAGATTGGTAACAGCAAGGGAGAATTATATAAACTATTAAGAGTTGGGACAAGACACACTATGGTTGCAGAATATCTAGAGATTAAAACTAGAAAAGAAAACTAATGTTGTGCTATCCTTATCCAAGCATATTAATTCACCTCTATGGTAGGGTGATTTATATATAGAATCCTGAACTGGCATAATTGCTAGTATATTGGATGAGATAGAAGATATGGAATATTGGTTGGAGCAGTCTAGTAATATAGATCTTTGTAAGTTCAAAATTTTCTCAAAGGAAAGTGACCTAATTGCTTAAGCTATAGTGCAACTTAAAGGTGATGGGAATGGTTTTATAAGTGCCTCTAATTTTGAAAAAGTCATTTGGAATTGTAGACTTTGACAAAAAGGATTGGGATCCTTAAAGCACATAACCATGCCTAAGCACTTATGGATAAGTTATCCAGAAAAGATCATTACAGTTGAGGAGAATTAATAAAATATAACCTTCGTGAAAGAAGAAGGTTGGAAATAGTTTTAGTTATTGGTTAAGGATGGGACAAACCCAGTTAATAAGATTGATATGACAAATGAAACTGCAAAGTTACAACATAAGTAACGAAAGGATTACACCCTGATGTAGGATACTCGAGAGGAAAACAAATATTATAAAGATTTTCTAGATGAGTCAAGAGGAATGCAAATTATCACACAAGAGAAAGTAAGAAAGATCTTGGAAGAGCAAGAGAAGTTGAGCACTGACTTGGACAAAAGGAAACCAGAGCTTCTTCTATTAAGATTAGAGGCTGAAATAAAGACTAAGTTTTTAGCATCCACAAATGGACTATATTTAATAATAAGAACATAGTGTGCTCAAGAACTTAGATTATGATGGTCAACCAGTAGGGAGTTATCCAAGTAAGTCTGACAGTTCCATAAAGGTTATTTATAAACAACAATAATCTCAATACTTAGGAAAGAACTTAAGACCATTATCCTTGGTAAAGTGAGCTTTCAAGAAGTAACGGATTTTCACTAATGACTTTTGAATGATAATATTCCCTTGGACAATATGACAAGTGGAGAAGCCACCTTTGCCCACGAATTTACTGGAGCTTGATTGCGTAAATTCCCAATGTCAAATAGACATTAATCACTGCTAGTTTGTTGTATAGTTTCCATCTCTTTAAGAAGTTTTCTTGTATATTTGTAGAGAAGACCCCCCTAAAGGAATGGAATTTAGAAATCTTGTTTTCTATCTCCGTATTTAGTTTAAAATTTTGAGTTGAAGTCTAATGCCATGTTGGCTGACCCTATTATTACAAGTTAGAGGGTACTTGTAAGAAAGATCACACTCCTCGAATAGAAGCTTTGTTCTCACAATTGTCTCATTGAATTGAACGAGATTCCACCAATTAGGATATATCATGGCAGTAGAGTACGTAAATAGTGGAAGTTTTTCATCATCTATGGTATTCATAGCATATACTAAAATTCACTTCTTGCCACTAGAAATGTCCTCGGCATATAGATCTTTTCTTGAATTGGATTCACTTGATCATCAAGTTAAAGAGCTTTGCTTCAAGAAACACCCATTAATAAAGGTACGGTAAGAGAACCATGGAAAAAAGAAATAACTTGGAAGTCAAAGCCCTTGGACGAAGTCCTTAGAAGAATGTCGTTACTAACTTGAGTTGAAAAGAACTTCCAGTGTGATGTATATTGCACTAGACAGGATAGTTGTGCTCAGCTTGATATCAGAATCGAAATATCCTTGGAGGCCTGGCAAAGATCTCTTAAGAGTACTGAATTATTCTAGAAAGCAAATGCCACTTCTAAAGAAACTGGTTAACTAGTAATTTGGGAAAAGAACCACTGATAATATTCTAATAGAAATACTGAAAAGTTTCAATTGGTTCTACTATCATTTGAACTCAATGTAAATGTTCCTTCTATAGGTCATGATAGCTTTAGTGGTCATGATAATGAATAGGTTATGACTCAGAAAAAGGTGAGAGAGATACATCACCTATTTCAAATTGTTTGTAAGAAACTTTTGTAGGAAGAAGAAGCAAAGTTAAAAAAAGAAGTGAATAGCTGTAAAAGGGTTGATTTTCAAGTAGTAAAGATTTTTAGGGAGAAAGGCAAGTATGTTAACACAGACAAGTAGATCTTGAGACTCGTTCTTGGAGTTAAGGTTAGTGATGAATTCTAGTATAGAGTGGAGTTTATCATAATTGGTTTTCATCATTGGGCTCAGGGTGGCATAAATTACATGAATCATAATGGAAAGATCTTGATAACTAGTATCGTTTCATCAAAAAAGGGCAGCAAAAGCATGATAGGTAATGTGTTAGTATAGGCCTTCATTTCCTGTGGCTATGTTTCTAGAATTCAAGGATGAATTCTTTTGGCGGGGGCAGAACTTGTAATACCTAAGGAAACAAAAAGAGAAAAGACTAAAGTGAAAACTTCGTAGGGGCTAAATTAAAAATTTTCTTTTTGAGTGGGCTTTTGCGTAATGCGGTGGCAAGTTTGGGGCCAAATTGCAAATTTCCCATTTTGGAAAAAACTGGCCTAGCTAGTAGTTGGTCACCCCAGCCTTCTTTTTCCCGGCTCGCTCTTGGCTTCTCAAGAAGCCTCTTCCTCCTTTTCTCTCTCTTTCTCTCTCTCTCTCTCTGGTGCTCTCTTTCTCTCCTTTCTTCGACCTTCCTTCTCCAGCCCTTCCTTCCGGTTGATCACCTTCCTCCTTCGGCTTCTTTTCTTCCCTCTAGCACCCTGCAGTGCAAAGGATGAAGCCCCCTATGTAGCTGCATCCTCCAACTAGCTTTCTTCCTCCGGTCATCGTTTTGCTTCCATGTTAACCGACAACGACCACTGGCGGACTATCTTGACTCTTCATCCTCCGCTGTGAAGCCTTCCTTCATAAGTCCAGTCTTTTATGCTCAAAGCTCCCTCAGCACCGCGAGCAACTCCTATTTGGCTAGCACTATCATGACTCAACCAAGCTCTTCTTTTTTGTAACGGTGAGTTTCTTCCTCTGGCCAGTGGATTTTTGTGGCTGGACAAGCAGTGGCTATATGGATTCTTCTCTTTTCCCCCTATTATAGCTGGTTTGGCCAGCTTGTGACTTTGGGCTACCTGCAACGTTTCAGCCAATGATGAGCTACCAGTGTGTTCATCAAGACCTGGTGAGTAATCCTAGGTCATTAGATTTATTCAATAGTAATCCTATAGTGATGTATCAAGAAAATTGCGTAGAAATCCTTATCTATCAAATTGATGAAAATTTTGGATTTTGCTATTATTCTGCTTCAAATGTGTTCCTAATAATTTGTTGAGTTCATAAAATGCCAAACTCTAAGATTTTAGCTGATTTAGTCTAGTGTGCAATTGCAATATTGGAGGTGAGTAAACTATCTCTCTCACACAATAATCCCCTTTTGTATTTTCTAAATGATATTTATGTACTGAATATTATAATTTTTGAGGAATTGAAATTTTATTGTATGTTTACGCGAGTTTGTAGTTTCGCTTGTATGTTCAATATTTTTATGAAATGATTTATTGTGACGAAAACGTGTTTGTAGTTTGATTGTATCATGAGAATTGATAACAAATTGTTTCCTGCATGTTAAATTAAGATTGAAATTGCTATTGTTGCTTTCTGAATATTTTGATGATGTTGCTTACTCGAAAATGGATTTTTGTAATTTATGAAATGAAAATATGGTTGTTTGAAAATCATGTTATATGATAGATTTTGTTGAATGATTTGAAAACTTTGGAATCACGAGGAAAAACTCATTCGAAACCCCTGAGTGCACTTGTGTATGTGTGTGTATCAAGGAGAGATAAGGTGGGATAGGGATTATGATTATAGCATGAGGACCTAATGGATACGCTAGATGAGTCATGTGGCATGAGGACCTGGCGGACACGCTAGATGAGTCATGCTTATGTGAAATGATATTATGATGGTTCCCTCTTGGAGTTGTCCTTGATATTGCAGCAGATGTTTATTATATGATGTATAGGTAAATTTTGAAATTTATTATTGATTTGATTTATCGCAACATTATGATGCTAAGTACTATGTTATCTAATAATTACATTTCTAACTATTTGACTTTCTTGGCAAAATTGAGATTTCTGAAAATTATTTTGAAATTTCAGATGATGATTCGGGTAAGCATATTTTCATGATGTAAAATAGTTTTGAACACGTTTTGT
>JANHAO010019324.1:0-13282 GCA_026873985.1 Saraca asoca
AACTGTTGCCTATTCTAGTATTAGGCAACGGTTTTTAAATGTTGTCGGATTTAGTGTTGTCTAAAGGCAAAAATGTTGTAGTGACGGGATCTAGCTCCAACCCTTAACTTTAAAAGAAAGCTCTAACATTCCTCCAACCAATACCAACCCATGGCATAACCTCTCACCAAACTGTAGGGCCCACTCGCAAAAATTAGTCTACAAAAGTTGACCTACAATCTACAGAAACTGACTTGCAGAAGTCTAAATTGTCAACTATTTATTACTTGATATAATAGGCTTACAATTCTTTAAATTACATTTGTAACCTTCCAGCTTTTATAAAAGGGGTGGAATAGATACGATAGGGGATCCCCTTTGAGAATATATACTGTAACTATGGCAAACTTTCAACTAAGAAATAGAAACCACTATGGACGTAAGAATCCAAAGAAAAGATTTTAGCCGAATCATGTTAAAAACCTCAGTTGCCTTCTCTCTATGCTTCCTCGTCTTCTTTGGCCTACTGCATTTGTTTGATTTCTGCATTTGTCTGATACTTATACAACTAGATTGTAGTTTGAGGGTTTCAAAAACTATTCTAGTTGACTAAGATTTGGACTTACCAAATTTTACCATCAATAGTCTCAAAACATAGCAATTATTTTAAATTTTGAGACAAAATTTTCATCTCAACACAAGATTTTTTTTTTCAAAAAAATAAAATAAAATTTAAGCATATTTTGAGCATTAGCAATAGATGAAATATTTTGTAAAGAAAAAAAAGATTCTTCAACCTTTAGTAATTTCAAAAGAGAGAGAGAGAGAGAGAGAGAGAGAGAGAAACAACATTTAATAAAAAAAAAATTCATAATATTTTTGCTTTTAATCAGTAATAATCTTACTAATATACATAAGAAATGACACTATATCAACATAAAATACCTTGAATAATAGTATATATGAAGAAAGATGGCAAAGAGATGAGTAAATGAGATCAAGAAAGTACTGAATCAAGAAAAAAGAATTTGGGAAAGCTTTAATATATAAGATTTTGCTACGGAATTGGGATGGAAAATTTCGTTTCAAAGTCCTGCCCATCATTTCAATTAAGTAGTTTGACGTAGAATTTTTTGTCACAAAACATTTTGGGACGGATTTTTCCGTCCTAATTTTTAATTTTTTTGTACTATTTATATATTTAATTTAATTTTCATTAATTATATAACGTCAAAATTTTGAAATATTCATTTAACAAATTCATGAAAGTATCACATAATTAAATAAAAAGTTTAAATTTCATCTACTATTAGTATAAAACATCATACACTATTAGTGAATGAGAAGATGGAACTTCATTAAAAATACAATAGTAACCAAGAATTTTTATAGATATTAAAAGAATTTAAACACATTTTTAATGATACGATAACTCATCGATAGAAAATAATGTAAAATTGATTTACGCAAACAGTGGAATAAATTTAAATCCTTAAATAAAAAGTTAATTAGGTGTACAATGGATGTTAATTTCTATTTTTTTTATAATTTAAATCTTCAATTTCAAATTTTCAAAGTTAGTGGGATAAAATCCAATACTATGGCAAATTGCAAAAACAATATCATTAAAAAAATGTTGGATAAGAGGTTAAGCAACACACACACACACACACACACATATATATATATATATAGGGCCGATGATGCTTTTGTAAATATAAGGAAAATTATAATGTCGGTTTCTATTAAATAACTGATGTTTAAACTTAATATCAAGTTTGACATTGGTTTGTGTTGAGGAATCGATGTACTTTTACAATTATTTAATTTATATCATTTAAGTTTAAAGCATCTTTAAAATCTATAGTTCCTCAATTATTAAACAATCTTATTAATTTATTAATTATATTCTTATTTGATTATACTCCAAAGAATTTTTTATAATATTTAGTCATATAATTTTTTATTAATTTATTAATTGAATTAATGTAAAATATTTATGTACAATTAATTTACTATTATGATAATATTATAATTAATTTTTCATTTTTTACAACTATGGAATCATAAAATTTTCTAATGATTATTAATTTCTTCCATTTTACTAAGATAACAGGAATAATTAAAATAATTCAAAATAAATTGAATGCATCTACATTTTATTATACAAAGAGATGTATATTAGATGTCAATTTTTAATTAGGAATTGACATAGATATATGATATTGCATGTTAGTTTTAATATAAATACATAACATCTCAAGTCTCCTCAAATTATAAAAGGTTAATGTGTCCCCTCTCGTTATCTAGCATATTACAGCTTATTTTTGGGAAAAATAGTTTGAAAGTGGAGTACAAGAATTCCATTCCACAAGTTAAATAACTTAAACATATTTGAAATAATTGTTTAAGTTGTAAAATGAAATTCCTGCACTCCACTTTTCAAACTCCTCTTACTAAGTAAGTAGTATGCCTGTATGAGCAAAATTACAAACTTTGTTATAAACTTTGTTATTTAGTAACATTCTGGTCAACCTTGCTTGAAGGTTTATAGTTTATTTTTCTTTTTTCTTTCTCTTTTTTGATTATTGTGTGTATAAATAATTAGCTTCTATTTCTTTTTCCTCTTTAAATAAAGCATATGCATTGATCCTTGAAACAAGAGGTTTCAAACAATTCCAGAAACTTCAATAATTTAATGTTAATTTGTGGTAAGCAACTTAGAAACTTGATTTAACAATAATGTTTCTATCCCAATTTTTATTTTGATGTTTCTACAAAATTATAGTTCAGAATAGGTTTGTGCAATTTAATAAAAAAGTTAATAGAAATGATGTTAGATTTTTAACACAAGCCAATGTCTTAAACACAATTTACAGAAATTTTTGCAAAATTTAAATATTATCTAATGTGTAAAATAATTCAATTATTGAAATATTATTAAATGAATAAAATAATTGAAATATTATTTAATTGACAAAATTTTTCAAAAAATAGTTAGCCTTGGGCAAATTTTGTGTGAAAATGTAATAATATTATTATCCAAAAAATAAACTAGATGAATTTAATTAAAAAAATGCCATCACATATAATATTATTTGTCTATTTTTTAAAATAAACTATTTAAAAAACGATACTAATTTTTTATAGAACATCAACGCCTAAAGAGAGAAACAATGTCGATTATAATAAAGAACCAAGGTATAAACAAAATTTAAAAAACAAATAAAAAATTCAATGTGAGAATAATATATGAAGTGATGGTGTTGTTTTTATAAATATAATGAAAATTAATACGTTGGTTTAATAAAAAATTGACAAAGAAATATCATAGATATGTTTTTTATGACAATCAACATTGATGTAAGAGAATAGACGTCGATTCCTTCTTAATAATCAACAACTAAATCTAGGATTCTCATGTAACAAGCCAGCTCTTTCCTCTACTCTCATTTACTTTCTTTTGTCTGAAATATTTACCCAATATCATTCTCAAACTTTTGCTATTTTCTTCTTCGTTGTTTTTTTTTTTTAATGTCTTCATTGTCTTGGATCATTACATTTCAAGTCAATCTCTGATCAAGGTATGAAACTTTGTTCTTCTAATATTGTATTCATTTCTTCCTTACCAAGTTATGTCAAGGTCTTTTTTATTTTTTCTACTTTGCTCTTTGATGATGGTTTGTATTTTTAGGATTTAGTTTTTTTTTTTGTCTTTTGTTTCTTAATTTAATTATAAAAAATGTTTTTAGCTAGTATTTATTTTTTTGGCTGTGTTACTTGGCATAAATTGTTTGGTCATGCATTCCCTATTTTGTATCACTTGTCATATTGGTTATGAATACTTCTAAGATTTTCATTGTAATCTACATAGTAAAATTGAATCTTTGAATGTAACAATTTCCCATTCAAAATCATCAAAAATAGACTGTAAAAATATCATGAAAGTCATTTCCCATTCAAAATAAACTTGATATAATAGTTTTGTATGAATATAGCTAAGAGTAATATGGTCCAAAAATACTTATCTTTTCTTTGTCGTTTGTGAACAAAACTAATTTAATTTTTGGTCTTTTTTTTATATATATTTCAATGATATATGATGATATGTTTAATTTTAGAAATATTTGTTTATGGGTTAACTTCTTTTTTCTTTTTTCCTTCTTTAAGCAACCACATGAATCCTTCTCATAATGCTGAAAAGGGTACAAGGAGTAATACCCTTATGAAGGAAATGACCCTTATTCATCATAGATGAGAGATGATGAAGTTTGTCTTCAATGCTAAGGGTTAGGCTACTGGTGCTGGGGATTCAAAATATAAGAGTTATATTAGAATATTGGCATGTATAATAGTACTAATCAATATTGAGCACTAGAAACAAGTACCAAAAGACATCAAGGAGAATATTTGATAGGCTATCTTAGTATATATTACTTATCTCCAATTTGTGTTTAAGATATATATATAACTATTTTTTTTTGAATAATTGTATATAAGTATAACTATGCATGTTGTCTTATAAACTACCTTCAATGTTAATGTGGGGAAGAGAAAAGAAGTCTTAAAGCTTACGAGGGAGCAATTGAAAGACTTCAAGAATTGATTGACAAGGGATTACATCTTCATCAAGAGAAAGGGCGATGAAAACCCCTTAAGATATGCAACATCCTTGATCACCAAGTTTGAGATGAATTTGTGAAGCAACGCCAATCCGAGGATTTTTAGGTAAATATGACCATTTTACCTTATATTTTTTTTGAACTATATATTATGAGTAATTTGATCATCTTTTTAGTTATATATATCAATAAGGTACAAGTAAAGCCAACAAGGTGAGACAAGACAAAAATAAATATAAACATAGGTTGTCTTATGGCAAATATGTGAAGCTTAAGCAAAATTTATCAAAATGAAAACTTGTAGAACAATAAGCTTCCAATCAGTCTAATCCACAAGTTATTTCAATATCTCAACATGAATTGTAGAAAAGAACTAGGGTCAATACAAAAGTTGAATAAGCAGCTGAAGAAAGCCAGATAGTTGCCAAGAAATTGTAAGTAATTTACAAGTTTTAATTGTAATAAATATTCTCAAGTAATTATAAGTGTTAATTTGTAATAAATATTCTTAATTGTATATATGCCACAGGATCCTTTCACCTAATAATCAACCCAAAGAGATTTTACTCTATTAGAAAGGATGGATATATTGCCAATTATGTTAGGAATTGAAGAGCATCTTGACCGTGTTAGTGGGGGTGGGGAAGTAGGTCTCAAGGCCTATTTTAGGGGATCATCAAAGTGTCTCTGAGGATTATCAATTTCTATGAAGGATCTTACTACATAGATTACTGTCAAGTGACACATAAGGTGAGAGAAGAGATTAATGCTCAATTGAGAGAGGAGAACTGAGCTGAGTGGGAAGAATTTTGGAAGATGTTTGACTATATTCATAAGATGGGCATGAAGTCATTCTCGAACTTGAGGGTAGAGATCTACCGTATTCCCTTGCCTAACAGTGTAAGAGTCAGTTGCCCGGAACACCCTGACCTATTTGTAGAGTTATTGGAGATAAACGACTATCACTAAAAGCTTAAACTTCCTTTATTATCTAAATAATTTCTGTGAAAAATAACATTATAATTAACTTTTTCAATTTTATATAGGAAGGAGCTAAATGCCTTCTATCTCTGGTGCTTGAGGGACGTACAATGACATATGGAAGGGTTTTTCATAACTACACCATCCATTGCTAATAATTGTCAAGCAAGCAATCAAAGGTCATCATTGACACCTCCATTGGATTAGAGTGCAAAACTATTGGCATCAACAGATGAATTAGAGATAATGGGCCAAGCGATTGGGACTTTCATTGCAAGGCTAAAGAGTATTATCACTTGGCTATATTGGTATCATTTTCTATCTAATAAGTAATTATGTTTGAAAAATCAAATTTTATTATATTTCTATTATCTAAATTTCATAATTTGATGCATGTCAATTAGGTTATAGAGGAGGCTAGGAAGGTTGATGTAAGCAAACTAACGAATCAATGACTCAATCAACTTTGACCCAAGAGATACCTCTTGTTGAGTCAAGGAAAATGTTATCTTTTGTACTTGAGAAGATGACAAACAATACATTCATCTATGTTCATATGGATGCTGAAGTCATGTGTTATGAATGCGACATTTATTTGACTAAGGAAGACATCATGCAATTCCTAACCATAGAAGAGATAAATATATCTTGTATCCAAGGTTTTGAAATCTAAGTTTACCTCTAACTTTTAATTCATAATCATATTTATATTATATAGTTTAAAGTGTTTTATTAATCATTTTCTTTATTTCCTTATAAAGGCTTCTGCATTCTGACTGTGTGACCAAGGGAGTAGATCTCAAATCTCTATGCCCATGTTACATGTACCAATAGGCACCATCAATGGAGCAAAAACAACAAAAATCTCGAATGTCATATAAAATATGAGGCATTGTGTTTTTGTACCATTTATCGAGTCATAAGTATTTAATGTAATATTTGATATTTTGCTATATAGGTATCAACTTGTTATTAATTATTTGATATTTTGTTATTATAAGCATCTAACTATAAAATCTTAATTGAAATGTGAGCTGTTTTGCGAGTTAAAAATCCGTTTTAGAATTTATATTATATATGATTCCCTTTATTAATATATTAGTTTCTTTTATGAATATGATTCAACAAATGTGCTAAGGCTTATTTTTACTTAGGTGGTGATAGGAAAAAGGCTAACATAGAATGGATCACCTTAAAAGTAAGTTTTGTTTTTAATCATATTGAATAACTTTTATAAATATTCTAATTAATTTCATATTTGATTGAAATGTTTATTTATATTGGAGTTGTTGTGAATGAGGAGATGTTGAGTGTGGATAATTTATATTAAGGTATATGAGTGACATAATCACTTAAATAGAGGAAGATCACTACAATCCACAAGAGGTATAATAGCTTGATTTGGATATTTGATATATGGATATGTTGAGATTTCTATTACAAAAATTATGGTGTTGGTATGTGATATATGGATATATATTTGCTATATGTATACCTATTTTGCAATACTTGGAGATACCAATTTTTACACTCAAGCTTAAATTGCCCAAATTCAAGATCAGTGGGCTGAATTTCTCGTATCCTATTATGATAAAAACCAACAGAAATGTTGTAATATTGTTTATTTTGCAATTCTAATGAATTATAATATTTATATTATAATGTTGTAATGAATTAGTAAGTGTTTTGCTATATATAAAGTTGTAATAAATTAGTCTTTTTTTTAAAAAAAAAAATAGTCTAGAAAAAAGATGTTGGTTTTTTAATAGAAGCCAATGCCAATAATGCTTTACACATTTGTTTCAAGTTAATAACTAATGCCTAAAATGAAAATTATGACATATAACATTAGATACCTATTTTTAAAAAGTGACTAGTTAGAGAAAAGACATTGGTTTTTAATACAAAATTGACGTCTTAAGTCTTAACTACTTCAATCATTCAACAAAAATTGATGTATGTAGTCTCTACTCATTTTAAAATAGATTTATATATTACATTCTAATATATTAGAGATATCTTTTTTAGAACTGCTATTATTTTGCCTAATTTCATTTATGAACAAAATTTATTCCCTAACAATTAATTTTTCTATTTTGAATAAAATAATTTCATTTTACAAAGATTATAGAATATTTCAAGCATTAAATACTATTAAATTATACAAAATAATTCAAAAATTTAAGCATTGATTTAATGGAAAAAAATTTAGAAAATAATTAATCTTTGAGCAATTTATTTGTGAATATTATAATATATTATCTAAGAAAAAAATGGATAAAAATAAATTCAAAATAAATGAGACAAATTAATGCTATCTGTGTTTTAAAAAATGACTAGTTAGTAGTAAAATGTCAGTTTGCTAATGGAAACTAATGTCATTAATGATTTGCACATCGACTTCAAACTAATAATTGATATCTAAAATTAGATGCTTGTTTTTTTTAAAAAATGACTAAAGTGTCCACACATTTTAAATAAATTTATCTATATTATAAATTAATATATTAGATATTTCTATTTTTTAAACTCTTATTATTTTGCCTATTTTTTATTTATGAATAAGATTTATTCTCTAACTATTATTTTTTTATTCCAAATAAAATAATTTCATTTCACAAAGACTATAGAATATTTCAAGAATTTAATGATATTATATTGGACAAAATAATTTAGGAATTTAAGCATTAATTTAATGGACAAAAATAATTTAAAAATAATTAGCCTTCGAGCAATTTTTTTGTGAAAATTGTAATATATTATCAAAAAACATAAAATGAATAAAAATAATTTCAAAATAAATGAGATGTGTTGGCATTGCTTGTGTTTTAAAAAAAATAACTAGTTAAGTAAAAGACATAAATTTTTAATACCAATCGACGTCTAAAGTCTCAACGACATTAGTTTTAACAAAAATCAATGTTGAAAGTCTCCACTCCTTTTAAAATAAATGAGATGTGTTGGCGGGAATATGAAAATTAAAATGTTAGTTCTAACTAAAGGACCAACGTTGTACATTTTCATTTATATAGAAGTTTTGACATATCTAATTGTCACTCTTACTTTCTTTTAGGTTTGATATTGTACCTCTCTCCCCTTTCATCTCTAACACACTCTTACTCTCTCATTGATCACAAAAACTTAGCTCGCTCTCATTCTATCTCTTGATGGTTTGAGTTGATCTTCTTCATCTCGCTCTCTCTCTCTTTCTCTCTATTTCTAGGTACACTACAAAAATAGAACAATTTAGTGGCAGTTCAATAGCGACGGTTTTTGAAAACCACCCCAAAAAACACAATCAAACAATTACTTCAATTGTGTTAGCACTGATTAACAGAAAAGTGCTGCTATTTACATGACTTTAGCGGTGGTTTTATTGCAGAGGTTATGTAAACCATCGCAATATGCACAGGGAAGCAATGGGTCTCGTGTTTGAATCCTCTAAAGGCTTGAATGCAGAAGATTGGTTAAAATTTTATTGCAACTTAAACATGCATGTGGCTACTGTGTAGTTGAATATTGTGTTGTTTTTTCGAGAAAGGAAAGTGAAACAAGTTCGTTGGAGCCCTTGGTAGAGATCACCATTGATTGAAGGCACCAAGTTGTGAAGACTGCCGGCAACAACCGAAAGTAGCTGGGCTGAGGTGAGTCAGCCATCTGATTTTTGCTGAATATCTCTTTTTTGTTTACATGGTGAGTAAAGTGTCTATGCTAATTTCAATTATGTGATTTCTTATTCTTTATTGAAATTTTTGTGGTGATGATTTGCTTGCATACTAAACTATGTGAAAGGTTCAACTCAAAGTGCTTGCATATTGCTATATTGACACTATTTCTATGTTTCATTTTGCATACTGAACTATGGTGATATTTTGCCGTAATTTCTACGATCGTTTGCAGGTGGTGCTTTGCTTTGTTCAAAATTTGAAAATCTGCATATTAATTGAAAAAAATAATAATTAAAGTGCCAATTTAAGTCTTTTAGTATTTTAGGTTACTATGTGTTTTGGCTATACCAATCTTGGTTTCTGGTTTAAATCTTCTAGTACTTTAGGTTACTATGTCCTATAAATCTTCAGTGCCTTCCAAAATCTCTTTTGTAGACAAACTTTTGGAGTCAATGTGTTATTTTCCTCTAGAGCTATAGATTTACATTGTAGACTCCATCTGACTTTCTTCGACACATTTATATCCCACCAAGCCTTAATGTCCTGTTTGCTGAGCTAAAATACAAGATAATAATCTAAGTGACTAAATTGTTATATGAGGGGGGATGAACTGAACTATCATATAAAAAGGTTCCTTTAGGACTTTAAAAGCATGCTTTCTCTACTCTTCTATTGCTTCACTTAGTGTCCTATTTGGTGTTGTACGTGTAGGATACTATCTTAGCTTAAACCTCTTACTCACATTGCATCCCCATTTCCTTGGCTTCTTTGGTTTTTGGATTTTTCTTGCTTTTTCCTTTGATTCTAAAGTGAAAAGCCATTTTAAACATCCAGACCAGCAGTTCCAATTTGCCATGAAACTCAATGGTGCTGATATATTTATCTGCATTTGGACCATTAAACAAAGTAATTCTATTGTTGATATGTCTTCACTTCAATTATCACTGACTTCACTATTTACATATCTGAAAGTAATATATTGCATAGAAATTCATGCAATACAATATTCATCATTTGTTAATTAATGAATAATTTATGCTTTTGTAATTTACTGGATAGAGTAATAAATGCTCTTCTTCTACTTTCTACATATACATATATATGTAATTCAATATAAAAAACTATTATAATTTAATCTGGTCATATTTTAATAACACATACAGGTTGTGCAAGTCTGATCTCCAGTTATATATATATAATATCCTTTTGATATATACATTTTGTTGACACCAAAATCTGGTCAACTATGTTACGTGGTATCACAACCCTGACTACGTGTTGGAGAAAAGTTACAGAAGAACAATAAGAGCTTTTAGAGGGATAAACAAAAAGAAAGGGAAACACCGAGAGTTTTAACGTGGTTCGGCGAAAGCCATTTTTCAACCCCTACATCCACTTTTTCTTTGTATTATTGATTTTCAGATTACAATCCTCTCTCTCTCTTACCATGCCTCCCTTATTTATAGTGAGGGAGGAGGTTATAAATGTAATTTTATCTAATTGACAAAATGATCACTTTCGCCGTCTGTAGCATTTAATGCTGGCCGTCGGGCAATTAATGCTGGGCAAATCATTGTCGGTTTACCGAGGAGCTAATGTGTATTGTTTGGGACCTGAGCTATCAACTTTCTTGTCGTGTGTCAGGTGGCTGACTGGACTTGAGATCGTCTGCTAGAAGCAATGGGTCGCGGTCCCGAGGACGCTACCCTTGCTCTCGTGGAGTCATTCCTCGACTTCGGCTGGTGTGGTGATAACTCTTCGTTTCTTCACGTCATAGCGGCTTCTTCAAGCCAGCAATCGTGACGTTCTTCCGATCGAAACTGGATTTTCCACCGGTTCCCATTTTGGTTACGTGTGCTCATTCATGCGCTATCCTATCTGGGCCCATGCGTTTTGATAACACCTACAACATAAGCCTCCCAACTCTCAACTTGCTTTGCGTGATGAGAGTTACATTTTGATTGATTTTTGACAACCTTCCTTCCTTCTTTCTTTTTTTTGAAGAGGATTAGCCCATGGAGTCCTCTGACAGTGGCCAACATTTTTTAGGATCTTCTCATCCTATGGAATTGCTTACCGCTCCTTTGGTATGCATAAAAATTCATGGGCACAACCATCGTCCTGCACAAGAATTATGTGCGGGGCTAGCACATTACTTGGATGCGGCTTCACGTAAGAATTGTACGCTCTTTCACATATTACTTGGACGTGTAGTCGTTATCATGCCCTTGACGTGCACAAGAATTCCGTGCGACTAGCACATTAGTTAGACGCGACCGTCATCCTACGTAAGAATTATGTGCGGGGCTAGCACATTACTTGGACGCAGCTTCACGCAAGAATTGTACGCTCTTTCGCGTATTACTTGGATGTGTAGTCGTTATCGTGCACTTGACGTGTGCAAGAATTCTATGCGACTAGCACATTACTTGGACGCAACCGTCATTCTGCACAAGAATTATGTGCGGGGCTAGCACATTACTTGGACACAGCTTCACGCAAGAATTGTACGCTCTTTCACGTATTACTTGGATGCATAGTCATTATCGTGCCCTTGACGTGCGCAAGAATTCTGTGCTACTAGCACATTACTTGGACGCAACTGTCATTCTGTGCAAGAATTATGTGCGGGGCTAGCACATTACTTGGATGCAGCTTTGCGCAAGAATTGTATGCTCTTTCACGTATTACTTGGACGCGTAGTCGTTATCGTGCCCTTGATGTGCGCAAGAATTCTGTGCGACTAGCACATTACTTGGACGCGACCATCATTCTGTGCAAGAATTATGTGTGGGGCTAGCATATTACTTGGACATGGCTTCACGCAAGAATTGTACGCTCTTTCACATATTACTTGGACGCGTAGTCGTTATCGTGCCCTTGACATGCACAAGAATTTTGTGCTACTAGCACATTACTTGGACGCGACCATCCTTCTGTGCAAGAATTATGTGTGGGGCTAGGACATTACTTGGATGCAGCTTTGCGCAAGAATTGTATGCTCTTTCGCGTATTACTTGGACGTGTAGTCATTATCATGCCCTTGACGTGCGCAAGAATTCTGTGTGACTAGCACATTACTTGGACACGACCATCATTCTATGCAAGAATTATGTGCGGGGCTAGCACATTACTTGGACACAGCTTCGTGCAAGAATTGTACGCTCTTTTGCTCATTACTTGGACGCGTAGTCGTTATCGTGCCCTTGACATGCGTAAGAATTCTGTGTGACTAGTACATTACTTGGACGCGACCGTCATTCTACGCAAGAATTATGTGCGGGGCTAGCACATTACTTGGACACAACTTCGCATAATTGTATGCTCTTTCGCGTATCACTTGGATGCGTAGTCGTTATCCTAACCTTGACGTGCGTAAGAATTTTGTGCAACTAGCACATTACTTAGATGTGACCGTCATTCTTGTTGCGCTCCTTGTTTATTTGCAAGCGCGGCTTTTCATTTTTCTATGACGGTGGTTAGTTATTACTTTCAAATTTTTGTGCGATTTTCTATATCCTCATTTATTGATTTCTACATCCCCCCAGCCATTGGATCGTGGGTAGCAAACACCCTTTTTGATTTGGCGGTAGGCCTCTTTTCTATTTATATCAGGGGAACCTTTTCACTCTACCTCATTTGAAAATTTTTTTTTTTCTCATTCCTGGTTTGCTCCGTTTATCTTTCGGTTGCCTTCCAATCTTCTCTACTGGTTCCGGGATTTAGCTTTGCTGATACTGCAAACACATTTTGTCCAGTCTTTCACTTTCAAGGAAACTAAGGTATGTCCCCATCCATTCTTCTTATTTTCCTAGTTCTTAGGAGTTTTTAGGTGGGTTAGAGTGATTGGTTCTCCTCTTTTGGGATTCTGTCTTGTTTAAAATGAGAGGTCAATCGGTCGTCCCCGGGGGTGCCCAATGTTTTTTTTTTAGTTGGTTTTGTTTGCACATGGCCTGCGTCCCGTGGGGGCCCTAGGCTCCTTAGCTTTGGTGTGGCTTGCTTGCAGCGGCCTAACCGACTTTCTTCCTTTGT
>JANHAO010019325.1:0-13261 GCA_026873985.1 Saraca asoca
TTAGTTGGCTATTTTCTAAATATAAATCTCAATGTTTATCTCCTATAATTTCTCCTATAATATCTCCTAAAATATCTCCTTCTAAATAAGGAGACGGGCAGCTTGTTTTTCCACAAACAGAGCTATATATTTTGGTCTTGACATATTTTTTTTTTAAAGTTATCAGCTTTTGCTAATATATCTAATGAAGCTCTAATGCTTTGTTAGAGCATTAAATGTTGGTTCACTTTAAATTCATGCTGATCTACTAGTTGAACTTATGCTAAAAGTCTAGCTTTTATAACCATTTAAGTTAGCTTAAACACTTTATATGGGGATATTTTGAGTTATTGGTAGTAAATTGATTGCAAAATTTAATATATTTTAAATATATAACTATGGATGTTGAGGCTCATGCCCTTTTGGTGTTGGAAATGCTCTAAATGGGAATGGAGGCCAAGCACCCGAAAGATTTTTCATTTGAAACTATTTTCAACATGTAAATGAAGATGGAACCTGTTAAATGCAAGAGTTGTGGAAAAGAATTTCTATTAGACCCCAAGAGGAATGACATGTTAGCATTAATGTTTCACCAAAAGCAATGTGGAGAAGTGAATGATTAGATTTAGGATTGATGTTTTATGGTGGTCTAGAGTTGTAATTTGTAATGTTTTAGGCTTTTAGAAGTTTGAAAATTTTGACAATTAGTAATGAATTTTGAACTTACAAGTTAATGCAATTAGTTTTGTGCTTAATTTTCCAACCTTTTTTGTGTTTGCTGAATTTCTTAGTTGTAAATTCTTCCAATTGTGTGATTGTGGTTATTGTCAGTGTAACTTATGATGTAATTTATGACTTTTACTAGTAGGTAATGCTGCATGGATAAGCCTAGTGAGCTATCAATTGGTAGGGTAGAAGCTAGTACTCTCACTCATGTTGTTCAATAAGCTTGACCAAAGGCCCATCACCACCACCAGCCCTAACAACCAAAAAATCTAGTAAAAAAAGGAAGAAATTCACAAAAAGGAATTATGTAGCCAACAAGATAACTAGTATAACAAGGAAGAGGAGCATTAGATGAGATGCCTGATGAAAAGATGAGTAAACTAACAACTGAATGCATTTAATGTGAAATTAGGTTTCTATGCTATAATATAAAGCATGACACTTCAAACATGTTGCCTCATACCCCTAGTGTCTTAAATACTCCTATGCCTTGGAGAATTACCCTAAACAATGCTTGATTTTGATAAAAAAATCTAATAAGATAAAAATAGTATGTTCCACCCCTCATGCGTATTACCTAGAAGAATGTAGGAAACCTATTTTTATATTTATCATATGCGATCAGCAACCTTTTAGGATAGTTGAAGGTTATGGCTTCAAATATATGCGAAAAAAATTATAACCTAATTGTATGTGCCCTCTTGACATAGTAAAAGAAGAGATTGCATGAAGCTTTACTTAGAAGAAAAGGTCATATTGAAAGCCTTGTCAAAGTCTAACTGTGTTAAGGCTTTTATAACCACTGATTGTTAGACAACTGTGCAAATCTTAACTACATGGCATTGATAGTTCATTTCATAGATAATGATTGGAAGTTACAAAAATGGGTAGTTACTTTCTACCTCATACCAAACCACAATGAGGGAAATAGTAGGAAAATAGATTAAACAAATGCATGAATGAATGGGGTACAAAGAAGTTATTCATTGTTATCATGGACAATTGTAGCTCCAATGATGGAGCCATAGCACACTTGAAAAAAAATTGAAGAATTAGAAGGATTTGGTCTTGGATGGTGAAATGATGCACATGAGGTGTTGTGCCCACATCTTAAATCTAGTTGTCAATTAAGGATTGAAGGATATCCATGCCTCCATTTTTTGTAATTAAGAATGCAGTGTAGTATGTGTGATCTTCTCCTTCAAGGTTGGTTAGGTTTAAGCAAGCCATAGAAGATGAGCACATAACTTACAAACCCCTTGTATGCCTTGATATCCCATAAGGTGGGATTCCACCTTCAAAATGCTAGAGTCAGTTGAGAAGTATTAAAATTCTTTTGAGAGGTTGGAGGATGATGACATTGATTACTCCATTTATTTGATGGAGGATTCCTATAGAATAAGGCCACTAATTACTCTTGATTGGAACAATTTTTAGGCTTTCAAAATTTTTCTTAAAATCTTTTATGATGTCATTTTGTCATTTTTAGGATCCTTGTATGTGACTTCAAATTCTATATACACTCATTTATCTTTAGTTCAAAGTGAGATTAAGCAATGGAATGATAGTCAGATATATGACTTTATCTTGTATATGATGGCAATGAACATAAAAGCAAAGCATGAGAAGTATTAAGGAAACATAAAGAGCATGAATCTTTCGTTATTCATTGCAAATGTTCTAGACCCTAGATATAAATTGGCTTATATTATGTGGTCTTCTAATGAAATTTATAGGGAACATGTGACACAAACATTGGTTAAAAGGATTAAAGATGATTTGGTGAGGATGTATGAATGGTACTCAAATGAGTACAGGCAACCTAGTGCATCTATTCAAGAATCAAAGGATTCATAACCTATTCAAGTTGCGGTTGAAACCATGCCAATAAGGCTTGGAGTATTGCCTTTTGGTCCTACATGAAGAAGAAGGACACCATTAAGGCAAAAAGTGAGGTGGAAGGGTTTCTAAATGAAGCTTTTATAGATGAAGATGAAAACTTTGATATTTTAGTTTGGCGGAAGCTTAATACCATAAGATTCAATATCCTTTCCAAGATAGCTAGAGATATGTTAGCTATCCCGGTGTTAACAATGGCTTTAGAATTAGCATTTAGCACTAAAGGTTAAGTACTAGATGTATTTAGGAGCATTTTTTTTCCAAAAATGACTGAGGCTCTCATTTGAACTCAAAATTAGTTGAAACCCTCAAAGTTTGACTTCCATGACATTGAAGATGGTGATGAGCTAGACAAATGTGAAAAAGTAGAACAAGGCATAAATCTATCTATTTACTACTTTTTTTCAATTTTAAAAATTATTTATCTCATTCTATGCAACTTTTGTGTTTTGTTAATTTAATTACATCTAATGTATACGTCTTCTATTCTTTGTTAGAATTTATTGGAGGTGGTGGAGCAAATTCCTCTACAACAGCTACTATTGGAGGTGGAGGGGCAAGTGAATAGATGGTGCTAGAAATTCTATTGATGAGTGGGAAACCATATAGTCACAACCTATGACTATTGATTGAACAACTTTAATTGCTTTCAATTAGTGTAAGGAAGTAGGGTGGGAGTAGAAAGATTAGTTAGGAAGTATTTTGATGTAGAAGGTGGAAACAAAATAATAGAATACATTTCAATCTGCTACTGGTTAGCAAGATTTTGGGGCAGTTGGCCATTGAAGATTACATGTCATTGGCATAGTTTATGGCAAATATACTCAAGTTGCACAACTATTTCTTCTAAATTTTGGTTCAGCTTTGAATCCTTTGATGCATGTAGTTGCAAAGCACAGGATGGTGGTGAAGAATGAAGATACGTGGTGGTATAGTCCACAAAACACATATTGCATAGTATAGAGGTCTAAGAATTTTTTGCATTAATTATGCTATTTTGTAAATGGCTTAGCTAGTTCATTATTGATTACACTTCAAACATGAATTATGTTTGGATGCTTCTAAGAATTATGACCTGAATTATGTGTGGATGCTTGTGTAGAAATGAAATTATGAATTATAAGTTCATTACTTAGCTTTGTTCTCAATTTTTGTTAATTTTGTATTGTTGACTTGCTATCATGTTGTGTTTTGTTGCCTTACTAGGATTTTTGTAATTATGGGTTAATAAGCATTGAATTTATTAGAAGTTTCTTCTTGAATGGTTATTTTATGCAATAATATGTAATTATGTATTATGTAATTTAAGTTGAATTCTTTACATATTATAGGGAGTATTTGTGTAAAAAAACTAAAACTGGTGAATTGTTTATGGGGAGTATTTGTATATCATAAACTGGCTCTATATTATTGTTTATAGAGTGATTGTTTGTGTTTAAAGAAGGCCTTTTTTTTTTGTCTACTATTAGGCTAAATTGGTCCATAATTTCACACAAAAAAAATTGATACTTAGTTTCAATCCAAAACCAACTGACCCAATCCAGCTAAAACTATCCCATATGGTTAAGGTCAATTATGATCATATGGATGATCGATTTCGACTGAAACCATGGGCTTATAGTTTAATTAGGTTGGTGGAGCAAGAGGCCCAAAATTGGCCCAACCTGATTGGTGCCTACTCGTAGTGAGAAGTGAAGAATGCAATTTTCACTTTGCTAAAGGTCATATTTGGCTTGGAAGTTTTTGTACTTAGACATGCATTCAAAATAAATAAATAAATAAATAACAAACAATTGCAAATATATGTAGACATATAACGGTTCATTGTAATATTAATGGTATGCTTTGGAGTTAGAGAGAAGGCAACAAGAGAAGATAGATAGCAAGGGAAGGGAAGAGAATGAATGGTTAAATCATTACTTCTCCTCTCCTTGTTTAAATGTTTACAAAACCTTCCAAAATCCTCTAAATTGAAGGAACACAAAAGAGAGAGTATTGGAGGATATTAGAGGACTATGTCCATTCTCTTCCCCTTTTTAGTTAAAAGTCCTAAATAAGGAAAATATTATGACGTAACTTTTCCTTCGTTCTCATTTCCTTTCAATCTTCTCCATCCAAATATAACACAAAGGATTGCTTAAGAATAAAGAAAAAAAAAAGAAAAAGAGAATATTATCTTTCTAACAATTTTTTTTATGTAAGTTAGAGATGTTAAATTGATTAGCTTAAGATTGACTTAATTTTATCTACAATTGACTTGTGACTAATATGAAAAAGGAAAAATAGCTCAATCTAACAAAAGGCTAGAATTAGTAAATGTTGGCCTGTTAGAATAATGGATTAATCCGTTAGCATAGAAATATATAATAAATAATTATTATTTAATTAATAAATTAATATATATGTTAAAATAATATTAAATAATTTTTGAATATTATAAATATAAATATTATGCAAATTTATTAAAATAAATAATTACATTTAATTTTAATAAAATTTTAAAAAATTAAATTAAAGGAAAATCTGTACAGGTGTGAGAGAATCATGATTATAAACTTCAAAAACTGGTAAAATAATAATAACTTCATAAAGCAATCACTATAATAAATAAATATATACTACATCAAGTAAAATAAATATTAGAAAAATTAAACTTTTAATATTAGTCCTCCCCAAAATCAGCACTAATAATCATATATATTTAAATTTTTCTAAGTATTAAAAAATATTAGTACACTTTTTATATAAATATAAACTTTTTTATCTATAAATTATTTCTAATAATAATAATAATAATACTGGAACATATTTGGTTTCAATTAATTAATAATACAAAATTAATATTTAGAACCTAATAAGTTGTTTAACCTACACAAAACTGCTCAATAAATATTTACCTAAAATTAGGATTAGAACTGGTATTATCATAATACGACTTAATAAAAAGATACTCCAACTTGGGATTGACCCAATTTATAGTTTTTACCTGTTAAACTAACGCTCAAGAGTTGATTAATCTGTTTTAGTAGGTCCAGTGCAAGCTGGTAATCCAATTTTCAATGTTTTAAAATCCGGCTCAGCCTTAATCCAAAGAAGTTAGTGGATTATGGTTAAATCAATTGAATTAGACTCTAGTGATCAAATTAAAATTCATAGTTATTTTAGGTATTTAATATTCTTTAAAATTAAATAAAAGGATCACTAATTTATCGGGTGACCATATCATCTTCAGAAGTGTAAGTGTATAATTTTGACAATCCAACCGGGTCGTGCATGTTTCAGCAAATAAACGCACTGGGTCAATGGTAGTCCACTTGTCAACTGAGCTTTACGACCACAGCTCAAATAAACCAGTTCAACCATGGTTCTGAGTTGAAACTGGGTTCTCGAGTTTGACCGCTTCTTACCAGTTTAAGGCAGACCAATCATGAGTCCGGGTTTTGGCGATGACCGAACCAGTAAGAGATCCAAATCTCCGTTCAACCGGATGAACCGATTAGATCAAACCAGGTTGTTGCTTACAAGCAATCAACGCTTAAAAAGTTATAGGCTTATTGCCGGATAATTAGATATATCTTCACCCATGTGTGGGAGGCATGTAATGCTTGGGTAATTGGAGCTTTCACAGGTTTTTATGGAATTTTAATATAAAAGTTGTAATTATATATATATATATAATTTTGTATATATTTTTTAAAATTATCATTTTTGTATAAAATTTATGTATAACAAGTATATAAAAGTTATACTTTTATCAATTAAAGTTTTATCAACAAAATTTTTAAATTTTTCTATAACTTTTAATAAGAAAAATTAGAAAAAGTATCAAACATTTTTACAAAAATTGCAAGAGTACTCATGATGCAAGATTTTAGAATATAACAAACCGTATCCCAATATAATGTCAAGTAGAAACTATTTCTCCGACTAATGATTGTTGATCGGGAAAATTTGATAAATGCTAAACATTGGCTCTGACAATTTTTGCCACCAAAAAGGTGAATGTTCCCAAGGACAACGTTGTCCTGCCATCTTCTGATGTCACTTGATACATTGCTGGTGTGCACAGTGGAAGCGTTGCCTTCCGTTTGAATCCAGTTTTCATTTTTTCAGTTTATAGTCACATCTCTTTAAATTAAAAAAAGTATACTAATTTATTGTAAAAGCGTCTATTCAATAAAAAAAAAAAAAACAAAGGTGTCAAATTTCAGTGTCCGATCTTTTCCTTTGAAAATATTTAAATATTCCAATTTTTTTCTTATAAGACACCTTTTCTTTCTCTTGCCAAAACACCCATTGTTGAGACATTATGGAGTTATATTTAGTGCAAACATTTCTTATTAGATAATTTTATAGGTTGAATAAGATACTAATTTATATATTTTTTTATTTTTTAATTGAAATTGTAATATTTAAATTTCTTATTTAATGTATTATTTTATTTATTTAGTATGTACAATAATTTTTTTTATCTTATTAATTCACGTTAGAAGTTAAATTTGACGTCATTTTTTCTTTGATATATTTTTATTTGATTTGTTGAAATATAAAGGGTTGCATTATATAGTTTTATTATAAAAAATAGAGATACTTCTAACATGTTTTTTTTTTCCTTTGAATTAAATACTATGTTTTATTTTTTATATATTGTACTACATGACAGATAATTTATTTTTTTATTTTATACATGCATTTTATAAGTTAAATCAATTATTTTTTTTGTACATTTCTATTTGATTTGTTTGATTAGCAACACTTGTTTTATTTAATTTTATTGTAAAAAAGAAGAGATATATGTTATATGATTTTTTGTTTTTGCATGCTATGTTCTATATTTTTTTCACGATTTTTTTTTATTTAGTATGTATACCCATTGATATATATATATATATATATGTATATTATTTATGTGCACCTTATATTTCTAATAAAACGGATATTATATGCATGCTTTGTTAGTGAAATAAGGTTTTTTGAGGGACATATTGAGAGTTTGAATAGTATTTATTGGAGTAATGCTTTCTTTTATATTTTTTCTTTATATGATATTTTAGTTTTGTGTGTTTTTCATAGTGTCTTGAAAATGATATTCTTAATTTAGTAATTTTTTTTTGGAAAACATGTATTTAGTTATTTTGAGAAAAGAATAAGATACCTGAATGAGTTTTCTAACATTTCTTAATTTGTGTAATTTTGCCCAATTATTTCATATTAACTTTACAATGAATGTTTAGATTTAAAATTGTCTAGACCATTGATTGTAGTTGTTTACAATAATAGAAAACTATACAATGACCATGAAGGGTTAACCTTTGAATATTTGGATTCAAGAACCTTTCAAATAGATATGAATGTGATGTAAAATGATATTAAGTGAAAAATTTTGTCAAAATTGAAAATATGATCTAAAAGACATGTCTCATCAATTACATATAGGTTTCTCACATTGTGCCACTATATTATGCGTTACCAAGAGTTTAGATTTTTTTTTTTATGATGACAATGTGCGCACCATGTTTTTACTATAATGATCAATTTCCTAGGCTCAGTGCACTAGAATTATATGTTCCTTGGTGCACTAAAATTATATGTTGTGTTTGAAATGGAAAACGAAGTAGAAAATGAAGAGATTAATATAGCACCTTAACCTGAAAATAATGCTTTTGAGGTAATAGATTTGAATTTCGAACTCATGGAAATGTTTTCTTAACAAAGTTACTGTCATACCATCCATGTTGTGTTGCTAAATCTATGACATAGATGGTTTTGTCTATGAATCATTTTGCATGTGCGAGGAACCGAAGTGCTTTTGGTTGTCTTACCCACCATCCTAGGGCCTAACCTTACTATGGCCTTGATGCATGAAGATATGTATTTCCCTTAAGTCTACATTAGTATGTGCATGTTATTGTTAGATAATATGTCACTGGAACACTCTGTTACTAATTATGTACCTTAAGTTTGTACTTGTAGGTGCATGTTATTGTTAGATAATGTGTTATTGGAATACTTCATTGCTAATGATGTACTTTAAATATGCATTTGTAATATCTTATCTACTAGTTATTCTGCATGACTTTATATTACAGTTATTTTTTTAAGACATCTCTGATCAAGCAATGCAATAAATATAGAATACAATACAAATAGATGGTATAACACAACATCTTACAACAACAGTCACACTAATATGAATCAGAGTTGTATGTTGCTCCCATTACTGATGTCGAGGTTGGCATTGGTGTTGTCCCACGTGTCCAATCACATATTCATTGGTGTCGCTACACACTACTATTCCGTGAGTCCAATTACTTGGCTGTACTTGAGTTGGTTGTTTTTGGGTGTGGCAATGCTATCTCGACTAAAGATGTGGAGGGTTGGCTCGAGGCTTGGTTGTCACTGCATATGTATACACTGAAGATGGTGCTACATGTTGCACACCAAATTTAGAGTAATGAGGTGAAGTGGAGAAACTCAATCATCTTGAGATCATGTCTAAGCTTTCTATTGGTGATGAAAACAATGATGTTTGCAGAAATCCTTGAAAAGCTCGTCCATTAAAGGTTCTTGTTGGCCTTGCACAACTAACATTGCACCATATGCATACTCTTTACCATACATATATAGTGATGAAGAAAGAGGCTGTAGTATGTATGACAAGCTCGCCTCAGCATATGACATTACACTATATGCATGTATCCTCCATATGTATATGGTGATGAAGAATGAGGTTATGGTATGTATGATAAGCTCGCCTCAGCATGTACCTGAATAGATGTCATGTTAAGGGTCCCGCATTATCTGCACCTTCCTCATTTCCTTGACTTCTTAACAATTGGTTTGACATGGACTATTGGCCTTGGAACATTAGATGGACGAAGTGGGATGTTAGTCTTCTATGCTTTAAGTCTATGGTGTTCATCTGAAATATGTACTAGATTAATGATAATTTGTCCAACCTAGGCTGTGATATACTCTTAGCATTGACAAGGGCCATCAGTGCAACTCTATGCTAAGGTCAGCTTGGCATAGAAGTAGAACAAGAAGAAATTAGTAACAAGTATTTCTTATTTGAACTTATATAATTAGTTCTAAACACACTAAATCATACCACCGAATCATCCATTGCATCACCAAGACTAAGCCAACGTATTGTTTCCATTTTGTACCATTTCATGTACTCATTGTTATAGTGTAGTGGTCTTGATACTGGCACTCCATGCTGGATCCATTATCACTGATTGTTCCAAAGTTGAATCCATTGTTCATGCATAGCAACCCAGTCCCAGGATTCCCTACCTTGCAATGTGTACTCATACAAAATGTCATCCACATTTGAGCCACGTGGTATAGGTTGTTAAAAACAAAATTGTCTCATTACTCTATCTGCACCATGCTACTTAACAATGTGCAAACATATCAAAGGTACCTATGAATGCCAGATCTCCTATCCCATTGTACAATACTCTGGTAGTGTCTCCAACATATCACCCTATAAAGCTTCTAGATAACCTATCACCATAAACCACATTTGCATTAATGCCACAAGCAGAATTCAAGTTCTTGCAATAAATTACAATAATGTAATAAAGTCAATTAATCATACTTGGTCCAACTTTAAATGATCTAATGAAGCCCTAAATACACTTAATACATGGCTTAGAGTTACTATTATGTCCTGAGCATCAAACCATCTGAAAGCTAAGGGCATCAACTCTTGTTAGTTAACATCCAACTAACCTTCACCAATTGGTACAATGCCTGGGAATTTATCCCAAGCCTAGATCTAGCCTAGCAACATGCATCTAGAAAATTCATTATGTTTTCTGCCCTTGTATGCCTTGCACAACTCTCTATATGTCCATGACAAGATAGCCCTAAACTATATCTCCCTGTATCTTGTCAGTTCGCTAGTAGGGAGAAAAGCATCAAATGCAGATAGTGGGTTACCTTATTATTACATAATATTGCATCGAATAGTTTGAACTTATAGGCAAGTGTGTATTGTTCCATGATTTTCTCATCAGCCTTATCTGAGAGATCATCAAAGCATTCTTGTAACTATGCCATACTAAGCTCTTGGCCGAAGAGGAAATGCATTTATTTGGTAGAACATCGCCAAACAATATTTGACATATATCTTGCCATGGCATTCGAGTGGTGTCGGTCATCACTTAACCATCCATAAGGAGTCTTAATTAGACTTTTATATCTTACAATGTGATTGCCATTTCTCCTTGTGATGCATGGAATGTATGTGCTTCTAGTCATCATCTCTTAATAAGTGAGCTTATTAGGGGCTAATCAACACTTACATGTTTGATCCTTAAAATGCCATAAAATCCTAATGATCGAAGATATGGATCCATACATGGGTGAGGGGACATAATGTGACCTAAACCTTTGACATGAAGCACACAATTGGCCTACATGTAAAAAGATATTTGAAATAAGCTATTTAATATAATAAACAAATTTGATAGTTTATTGAAAAGAGCAACTTTTGTTCGTATTATTAACTTTGTCCCTTTGCCATAGTATTTTTGAAATATGTTGGTGTTGTAATCAGAGTAATGAGCCCTTTCTTAGATCAGGGTTCAGGAGATCAATGTGCCTTTACAATTCTCTAATAATTATCAAAATAAATGATATTAAACATACACATCATTAATTATTTTACTAAATCAAATAAAAATTGACAATAAATAATTAATTAAAATTACAAATTAATATAACAAATTTTAACATGAAAACAAATTTTAAACACCAAAGCAATGAATTTTAACATATGAAATACTAAAAAATTAATTAAATAGTGCATTTAGTTTTTTAAATTATCTATACTAAAACATTTATTTTTAACTTGATAAGCTCTTGGCTCTTTATTGGATTTTGAGTGTATCACCAAGGTAGGCTTTGCGCCGTCTCACCCTTGGATGTGTTTTGATAGCTAGATGATAGCTCGTCGCTAGATGAGATCGCGTATCCGTACCACAGCAAGCTTATTGCTCGGTCTTGCAACAATCTTGCTGCCCAGCGAAGTAGCAATCTTATTGCTCAGCAAGACAATAATCTCGTTACTTAGCCTCGTAGCAGTCTCGTTGCTCAATGGTTGTTGAAGAGTCCATTCTTGCCAGCAATCTCGCTGCTCAGTCCCGCAGCAATCCTGCTGCTCAACGAGATCGCAATCTTGTTGCTTAAGTCAAGGAATTATTCTTCTTTGCTCCTAATTCGTGGGATATGGCTCACTTTGGGTGTATCGACGGGGTAGGCTTTGTGCCGTCTCACCCTTGGATGTAACCGTATGATGGCGAGGTGGAAGCTCGTTGCCAATTTGATAACATTTCTAAATTTTGGCTAATTGGCTGTGAATAACATTGATTCAACGTAGAGTGGTCCTTCATATAGCGTTCCGCTGGACAATTCATTCAAAAGATTTCAAAATCATCATTGATCTTTAGAAAATATTACAGGATTAGAATATGGTTCTAATGGAAGGCTCTGGCTCTCGACTAGTGATTCGCTGGGTTTGTTGAGCTTGTTGCTCTAATGGGCCTACTACATAATCCTGTAATCAACCCCTTCTGATGAGGTTTTCTATGGTATCTTTTAATGCCCAACATTTTGAGGTGGTGTATCCAACCTTATTGTGATAAGCGCAGAATCTGCTTGAGTCCCTGGACTTAGTGAGAGTTCTCATGGGCTTGGGCCTCCCAAAATCTTCTTCGTGCTTTTCCATGGTAGAAAATCCTATCCTGCATATTTGACAAGATGTTGTAACTTTTGAAGTGACCTCCAGGTTGGGGTTGTTGAGGCTTTGCCTTCTTCGTGAGTTAAGGACTAGGGTTGTGACTATGACTTTCATCACTCCTCTTTTGGCTCATGGTGGGACCACTAGCTTCCGCCTTTTGCTTAGGTTCCTCCATTCCAAAGGTTTCTTCCCATCTTATTTGTTTGACAGCTCGTTCGTAAAATTCAGTGAGATCTTGAGCCGGGGACTTGTAAAGGCTTTTGTACAATTTTTCATCTTTGCAGAGCCCTGCTGAGATTGCTGTTAAAATGCTCTCTTCTAAAGGATTTTCCATGGAGTTGGCTTCATGCTTGAACCTGGCTATATAGTCTTTCAGCGATTCATTCTTTCATTGGAAGATCATAGCGAGATGGCAAGGGGGCACGAGTTACCTCTTCAATGCCCGATACTGGTCAATGAATTTCCTTTAGAATTCTTCCCAGCTATTGACACTATGAGCCAGGAGGTTTTTGAACCATGCTTGGGGTATCCCTCCTAATGTGGATGGGAAGACATAACATTTGACAAAGGGATCAATTATTTGAAGATCCATTTGGACATTGAAAGCATCCAAAAGGTCCCTCGAATCGTTATTCCCATAGTACGGTGGGATCGCAAGCACTTTGAGCTTCTGTGGGAGGGGCTGCATTTCGATCTCCATAGAGAACGACGAGCTTTCCTCATAATGAGGTTAGTTATTCTGAGATTGGGGACATTCCTCTAGCTGTTTCAGCCTTTAGAGGATTTGCTTCATTATTGGATCTTGAACTTTGGGCTGGGGTAACTTTCAGCTTGTTGTAAGCCCTCAGACCACTGGTCGTGGTGGTCCTCATGAACCTCTTTCCGAGTCTCTTCACGTAACTACTG
>JANHAO010019326.1:0-13260 GCA_026873985.1 Saraca asoca
CTGTAGCTAGCATTTAAAGCATGCTATCACTCCTTCCTCTATAAATAGGACTGCTTTGTTAGCAGAGAGGAGGAGACCTTAAAAACAAAAACTCCTGCAAATTATCTATAAAACTTCCACCGTGGACGTAGGGTCCGGTACTGTCTGAATTTGGCCGAACCATATTAAAGACACTGTCTTTCCTTCCCTTTCTTCCTCTTGACCATCTTCCACAACGCTTCAAGGATGGCATTGATTCCCGAAACCCACACTCCGTTAGCCGAAATTTGGCTCCTCCATACGGATCGAATTTCGACATCAACAGTTAATAATCACAAAACATAAGTGTTCAATCTATTACATAACAATTGGGTCTTGGCACAATTCCAACATTACACACATGCAAATTGTCTAGAAAGAAAATTCCATTTTATGTGCAAAAGTCTAAGTTTGCAGCTCTCTTTTTTAACCTAAAATGACAGTAGCATAAATCTATAAAAAAAATTTCCTTTTTCTTATGCACAAACCTAAATTCATAGTTTAGATTAGGCTTAGCAGATTTGTTATTATTCATTGAACATTTTATATATTTATTATTATTTATTTTAAATTATTGATACGTTGGTCTTGTTTAAATATTTTTATGTTTAACTTATATATTTATCTCATGATTTATTTTATTGTTACAAATAGATTATTTCAGTGTATTATAAATTGTTATTTATGTTTTATGTGTAATATACTATGATAGAATATACTAAAAATAGATTGAAAAGTTCGATCCTTTTTAATATTTTTGAAGTGAGAAGTATTTTAAGAGTTAAATTGAGTGAATTGATGAAAATTTAAAAAAACATCCCCAATAGTATTATACATAAAATCATTATATATATATTATTTTAATTTTTATTTATATATTAAGCTATTTTGAAATACATCATTTTATTACACATTCATATGTGCTCTTTTGACCTAAAAGAATAAACATTTGCTGATGATAGATAAAAATTAGGAAGTTTGATTGCAAGTGCAATAAATATGACTCCCAATATTCTTAGGGCACTTTTAGTTGTTGTTATGGGTGGAATTCGGTATTGTAATGTGGGTTGGCAAAAGCTTAGAATGAGCCAAGTCTAGTAGAAGAAACTTGAGCTCGTCAAGCCACGAAGTCGCTACGCAAAAGCCCCAGCTCGCTGAAGACTCGAACTTGCCAAATGAATGAGTTCAAGGTCGTAAACTCGTAGTAACCTCAGTGCATGAGCTCTAACTCGTTAGGACATAGTCTTACCTAGCTGAAAGCCCACTAAGGTCAAACATAAAGCCAACAGACAACTTACACCATCATTCTGCAAAATGTAACCGCTGGGTCTCACTCGTAGATAGCATTTCACGTAAATCAACCAGTAGTCTGCAGGAGCCTACTTGTGATACTTTAGATTGTCTTTCACATTCATTACTTAATGTAATAAATGTACAACTTATATTATATTACACCTATATCCCTCTCCCCAACTATAAATAGGAAAAGGAAGCTCATTGTAAAGGAGTGAAAAGAGCCATACTGAAACCCTGTATAAATTGCTTCAAAATAATAAAATAACACCATAGACGTAGGGATCGGTACCACCCAATTTTGACCGAACTACGTTAAACCTCTTGTGTTCTTTACTCTTATCCTTCTTTCTCTCGCCATTCTTCGTCTTCTAGTTGTCTCAACAACCGGATAATAGCTTGGGTCCCAAAAGAACCCCCTCTCGTTGGCTAGATTCAAGTAGAACCGAAATCTACCGTCAATAGTTGTACAATTTTCATTATGAAATTGGACAAATTTAATATATTAGTTAAATTAATAAATTCATACAACCCATCAAATCAATTAAACATATGCAATATATTATAAAATTATTATTTTTTATTTTATTTGTTTTAAGAATTCATATTTCTAACTCATTGTTATAATTAGAATCAAATAAGTTAAACATCATCGGTCTCAAGTTTCTAGCATCAGCAAATGTGCATACGACCTAAAGCTCATTTTATTTTTGTTCGACCAACCATGTAACTTTATAAATTAACTTCTACTTTTGCGACTTAACAGATTAGATAATTGAGATTCAGTTTATTTTTTTTTAATTTTTTATACTCAATTTTCATATTATTATTGAATTAAACATCACTCACAACCTTGATAATATATTACAATCAAACCTTATTTTATATATTATTTTAAATTTATATCATGTACAAAAATCTAAATTATGCCTATGACATATCAAAATTAAGGAATCTAATTATGAGTACAACAAGGGTGGCTTTCAATATTCTTAAAGCATTTATTTTGTCAAAATTCGATCATGAAGTTGGAAGAATTGGACTCTAAATATATTAAACCTCTTAATTCATTTTAATAATCTTTTTCCTTAAATTTTTTCAAGCTACATAAAATTAAAAAATGCTAGTATTATCTCAGTATTAATTAAATGGTATCCTCTTTAAATGAGAAATTAATTGTTCTTACACTACGATTTTTCTCGATTTCAAAATTTGAAATTTTTATGAGAATAAATTCTTGTTCTTTATCGCTTAATTATTATTGTTGTAAATGTATTAGCATGCCCCAAAA
The DNA here is from genome assembly GCA_026873985.1 of Saraca asoca. Classification (NCBI taxonomy): domain Eukaryota; kingdom Viridiplantae; phylum Streptophyta; class Magnoliopsida; order Fabales; family Fabaceae; genus Saraca; species Saraca asoca. The sequence goes on from JANHAO010019326.1 coordinate 2,603, forward strand.
ATCAATGATCTCTTCAATTACTCATATTTGTATAAGTCATATATCACTTTTGATGTTATGTAAAACAATATGATATATATAAAAAATAATACAAATATATATAAATATTTTTCTTATGAACCAATAAATTATTGATAAAAAATAGCGTTACAAAAAACAGGTAACCGTCTTATTGATAGATGTTGTAGGGTACTAATACCTTCCCTATATGTAATTAATCCTTGAACTTGAACTCTAGATTACGTAGAAATTATTTTGATTTTCCAATCACACTACTAAAAATGATTTGTGACAACTCCTTTTACTTATCCATATTCACGTACATTTTTAATTTGCATCTTAAACTTTTAACTTTACATTTTAATCTCAATATTATTTATGCTTAGGGTCTGCTTATCCACATGACGTGCCATCATCGGGGACATTATGACAGAGACCAAGTTGGATGAGCCTACCCCTACTCTTGAAGCAAAGAATGATAGGAAAAAATAAATAAATAAAGTAAGCCATCCAAACTCTTAATATTGTCTTGCAAAATGACTTAGAGGTTGTTATCTCATATGCCTATCAACATGATGCTTTCTAGTCTTCCTTACAGATTTTGCAAGGTACTTCTGAAGCCGAAGTCACCATTGGCCTCAAGTCCTTTGTTCCTAACTTCCAAGAAAGATGGTCGCCTCTTTTGGATAAGGTTAAAGACTATGTTGTTATCAAAAGAACTCTCTGAGAATTGTCAACGAAAAAAGAAGAACTAGTGAAATTCTCTAAACAAGTTATTGGGACTGGGAAGACTTTAATTAAGAAATATAATGTACCCCTGGAGAAATTGAGAGAAATTTGAAGGAGATTACAATAGTTAAGTTGAAAATTATAGAATTGCAAGATGAACTTTATCAACTCAAATCAAACCAACTGAAACTAGAAATCGTAGTCAAATCAACCAATGAAAACAAAGCTCATTTTGTCAAGAAAGTCAGAGATGTCTTGATCAATCTTAAGATGACTACAACACAGGCACATGAAGCTAGCATCACTTACAAGTTAGCACCATTGTAGAAAACGATGGCAACTTGATAGTGGAGGGAGCTCAAGATCTACCTTTGATTTAAATTTTAAGTAAACTTCTAACTCTGCTTGACCAATATTGTAATTTTTATTTTGAGTACTTGATGTGCACTTCATGAATGCTTGGCCTATATGTTTTAAGATATCCACCATTTATGATTTTGGTAACATTTTTGCTTACATGTTTTATATTATAGTTATTTCCTTTGAATGTATGTATGAGCTTGAATGGCACTTCCCAACGTGAGGTCCATTTATCATATGTTGACAATTTTTGCATTAGTAATATGACTTTCGATACTAATTGGCTAACATCAAATATCTTTACTTTCAAATGCTTATTGTAAGATTTAGTCGATTTTTCTTTGTTATGGATCAAATTATCCAAAGCTTGCCACTTACTTTCATCTAAATCTTCTAATTTGTTAAGCATTAAGCCATTATAATCAGCCTTGAATAGTTGATTTTGCTTTTGTACCCTTAAAGATTGAATTGTCACTTTAACTGACATAACAACATTATTCCTAAAACTAGCTTAAAGGTGTAACCTTGTTAATTTGTTAGGAGTATTTGTTATAGCCCACAAAGTATTATCAAGCATTTTGTGTCAATTTTTTAGGTATTGTTTGACATGTTTTTTTTTTATCACATTTATGATCACTTTGTTAGTAGCTTTCACCTGACCATTAGCATTCACATTATATGGTGTCAAAGTTAACATTTTAATTCCCTTTGATTCAACTTACTCTTTGATTTATCCACTAGTGAGCATTGTCCCACAGTCTATAGTAATCATCTTTGGTAAGTCAAATTGACAAACAATATAATGTTCTATAAAATCAATCATATCAAGTTGTTTTACTTCTTTGAATACAATGGTTTAACCTACTTAGTAAAATAATCTATCGCCACTAAAATAAAGTGATGTCCTTGAAAAGATGGTAGGTATATTTGTTCAATTAAATCCATTGCCCAACCCCTCTTAATGGCCATGATTTTATTATATAATTAAGCTCAGTTGCGGGTATTCTCTAAATTGATCCATGTTTTTGACATTTTTTACAACTCTTGGCATAATCAATGCAATCTTTAATCATATTGGGCTAGTAGAAACCCCATTGAACAAGAATCTATTTCATTTTCAAACCAATTTGGTGTGCACCACAAATTCATTCATGTACTTTAGCCAACGCTGTTAATGCTTCTTTGTTGTTACCTAAGTATTTTAATAATTGTTTTTCAAAATCTTTCTTGTAAAGGAATTTGTCTACTTATACAAGTTTGATGACCTTTACTCTAGTATTTCAACTATAGGATATTCAAGGATTTGATAAGTAATCTACCATTGATGTTCTCCAATCTAATGACGTAGTGTTGGCTTTATTACAGAACACTTCTTAGATTTCGATAGTTTCCAGAAAAGCATGTTATGTTAAATTAATTTGACAAATTTATTTTTATCAATCCTGTACCTAAAGATGATTTGAGCCAATTTGCTAGCTTTTTTGTTTTCCCACCTCAACATGTGTTTTATAATTGCATCCTCAAATCTTTTCAAAAGTTTGAATCTAATCACCAAATATTGCATTAGTCTCACATTTAAATATTTACTCTTGAGAAATTTGTTTTATAACTAACTATAAGTCATTTCAATACATCTTGCTCCCCGATCTAGCAAAATCTTTAAGCCAACTATTAATGTTTCATATCTGGCTTCATTATTGAACCATTTTTTGCCTAAAGTAAATAAGAATTTAAGTGATTTCTTTTCCGGTGTAATGATTAAAACTCTTGTACTTAAACCATTTTTACGATCAGAAGCATCAAAATATAACTTCTAAGGTTTCACATCGACATAGTTAGTGCTTTCTTATGATGCTTGACTATAAAATCAACAATTGCTTGTCCCTTAATAGCCTCTGATGGATAGTATTGTAGTGAAAATTCTATAAGCTTAATGCTCATTTTCCAATTCATTCATGGATAAACAGTTTTGACAACATATATTTTAAAATATTAGTTTTTGCATTATTATGCACACTAGTCAGCAACAAATAATAATGTAACTTTACACAAGAATAATACAAAGAAAAGCATAATTTTTCTATTACTGAATATTTTTATTTTACAAAATTCAAAATCCTAGAAAGATAAAAGATAAACTTTTCTAAACCAGTTTCATTGTTTATAGCTAGAAAATATCCAATTACATCATCAGAAGCTGAAATATAAAGTTTAAGTGGTTTCACTGCTATAAAAGACAAAAACACTGGGGTGACATCAAATATCTTTTGATTTCTTCAAATACCTACTGATGACATTCCATCCAACAAAATTCTTCTTTTGCCTTCAATTTCAGCAAGGGTGAAAATATCCTCATTTGACCAGATAAATTGAAAATGAAACGTTGAAGGAAATTCCCCTTGCCGAGGAAGCTTTGCAATTTATTCTTATTTATTGGAGTAGCAGTTTTTAGAATTGCCTTGCTTTTGTTTCTGTCAACTCCAATCCCCTTTTGGTGAACTAAGAATCCTAAAAAATTGCTTATAGAAACATTAAATGCACACTTTAAAGGATTCATCTTCAGATTATTTCGACATATCTGTTCGAAGGCTTCGATCAAATTTTTGATGTGCTCTTCATGAGATTTGACTTTGACTACTACATCATCAATATACACCTCCATTGTTTTGTTGATTAATTCATGAAAAATTGTATTGATAGCCTTTTGATAAGTTGCTCTTGTATTTTTCAAACCAGAATACATTTCCACCTATTTGAAGGTGCCACTACTTTAGGATATCTGATATTCTAAAATGTAAACCTGATTATACCCGACGTTTTTATCAATGAAGCCAACAACAATGTGCCTTGAAGCCGAGCCAATTAACGTGTTGGCTATTGGCATATGATATTCATCTTTCAGTGTTGCTTCATTCAAATTTCTGAAGTCGATGCATATTCTAAGTTTTTGATTCATCTTAATCACTATAAGCAAATTTGAAATCCATTGACATACTTGGTGGTTTAGATGAAATTGGCCTTCAATAGCCATTGAATCTTTTTTTTTTTAAATTTTGTGAACTATATTAGGAGTAAAATGCCTGGGAGCCTATTTATATAGTTGAAATCCTTTCTTAATCAATAATCTATGTTTGACTAGGTCTCGACCAAAGCCCAACATTTTCTCATAGTTCCATACAAAACAATTTATGTATTCTTTAATACTTGAATTATTCTCATTTTTTCAACTTTAGGTAAAAGTGCAATGATGTAGGTTGGCCTTTTTTCATCTTCAACCCCTAAATTCACTTCATCTAGAGGATCTTGGACTTCAATTGTTATCTTTTCATCTCTTAAAGTTGAATCAAGAAATCCAAGTGGATTGTCTTTATAAATACAATCTAGGAGAATCATTGCTTCTTTTTGCTTAACCAAGTAACCCAACAATCAAGCTAACTGTTTTTGCATGTCATTTATTATTTTCAAATGTTGAACCCGAATCCATGATGTTTGGGATTATAAAGAATCATGATGAATCCAGGATACAAATATTAACTTCTTCTAGGTCGAATTCATTTTCAACTATTAAGGGTTTGATGTAGGAACTATAAATTTCAAATTCAGCATTGTACTATTGAACATATCAAAGGTTGTCATCAGAGATAATACATTCTAATTGATTGTCATCTATCCATTGTACTAACCTCTAATGAAACCACTACAAAAAGAGTTTGTCAAGATACAAAATCGACTTTCAAATTGACTAGCACCACTCTTTCTAACGTTGACATTGTGATGTTTGATGGCACTAAATCTTTGGTAGATTTTTCAAGTTTGACAAAAGTTGACCTTGACATTTGATTCATAGAAGCACCATTATCGACTAAGATACAAGTTCTTGGTCATCTATCAGCATGTGCTTTTATGTGTAAAAGTTACAAATGACTTTCCATTAGTCTCTCAAAGTGAACATAGGCATTTTCATCTAAAATGACTATTTCATTACAGTCATTTTCGTCATAAAAATCATTAGTTAAACCTTGTTCAAAACTTACAGAGAAATCCTTTGACAAAACACATACCATGTTAATATCCATTTTCTAAACTTTTGTTTTCCAATATTTTGCCAATTCCACTTTCTCTTATTCTTTCTTAGTGCCACTCGACTCTTTAGGGCTTAATGGAATCTGATTAAAGTATCAACCCATTTTTTTTTGTTTCCTCCTAAAAGTGGTTTGTCCTTGCATTCATCACTTTTGAGTTCTTGTTGAAGGTAGAGGTTGATAATTAGAGTTATATCATTTGTTCCACCCTTTTGAGATCCTGGGCTTTTATATTTGTTTCTTATTTAGTTATGATTCATTGATTATCCACTTTTCTCTTGGTATGTCCCTTCGAGGTATTCAAATTCAATAGGAATTATTTTCTCGCTTTTGTTCTGCTAAATTTGATAATCAAATTGAAGACTAAATTCTCTTTTGTATCCTTTTTTTCTTTTGATCTTTCTTCATTTCCCTTTTTTTTTTGTCTTCCTTTTTAACAATTAACAATTATACCCTTTTACATAACTAAAGTAGTATTTTTAGCCTTTTTTTTCCTTTGGGTCTATTTTGTCGCATTCTCTTAGATTAGCAAGTAACGTTTTTGCCTTATCATAATACCTTTCGTAATTGGTACACATTTTTACGATTCTACCTTTGACTTTGATCCTTTTCAAAGATTTTAAATTTGATTCACCTTCTTCTGGGTAGGCTTTAGGTATGAAAAGTGCATCTAAAAGGATCATTATATTCATTCATGGTTAACACTTTCACCTTAACTATGTTCACTTCACTTGACTTTGAAGGTTCGATATAATTTGCACTTGTTAAGAAAGGATCTTTGTCAATTATCATCTCCTTTCCTTTATTAGCAAATTTAAGGCGTAATTGTTTTGATCTTTGACTTCTTCCTTAGTGAAAATCCTATGGCCATTAGACAATTTTATCTATTTAACTTTCAATGATACGTCAAAAATTTGATCTGCCTTATTTATATTAAAGGAATAAATTTTCTTATTCATGTTTTCCATTTTATCTTTAATTTTTGTATTTTTTAGCAAAGGACAAACATATGGAGGGTTGGATTTTTGTTCAGTTAGATATATTTTATTTTCATCATTCATTTCTTTTTCTTTGACATATGCTACTTTTTCTTTTCTAAACAAAAATTTCTTGATTTTCCTTCATTTCTTTTTATGCAATTTCCTAATTTGCCTTACTTTTTCGGCTAATTGAGAGATATTTGTCATATATTGATTGATAAGTCTTTTTCTAATTATAAAATCAAAACCTGTCGGAACAATTTTAATCATCTTAGATGCTGTTATCTGAGTAAAATAACGGCCTCTTGCTTGTTGATACCTGGATAGGTAATTATAAGCACTTTTCATTAGTGACTTCTTTATATTCAATAGATCGTTTAGAACAATCCTCATTTTGCTTCAATAAAATTAGTCATGGAATGATTTTCTAACTGTGCTTGAGAATGCATAAAATTTGGTGACAAGCAAAAGTAGTTTTAATCAGGGATAAAAGGAAAAACTTTATTTTTAAGTATTTATTTCTTGCCAACTCTCGACATTTTGTGGTGAATCTAACAATATGTTTAATTGTTGACTGATTATCCTCACAAGAAAATGCTGTAAATTTTGGCAATTTGAATCCTCTAAAGTGCTCTATTTGATTTATCCATTCTGGAACCACACCACTATAATTAGGATAAGCACCATGTCTTCCTAGTTGGTTCAGCAATTGTTCAACCAGGAATTTGATGTTTTGTTCTTGTCTTTGTAAAAAAGTTTGATTATGTTTTGGGTTTACTAGCATTTGCATGTTGTTGTTTCTTCAATTATCATTCTGAATTTTTTTCTTCTAATGTCGAAGTATTCTAATTCGACTATATTGTGGTTGTCCATTTTGAGCTCTTCATTCTCGATGTTTTCATACCCCATTTCATCATCATAATTATTGTTATCAATATTTCAATCATTTTCACTATTCTTATCATTGACATTATTCCGATCATTTCTTATATGGCCTTCTATTCTTTCTAGTGCCTGATTTATTTTTTGTTGACTCAAGGCATTATTTTCTAGTATTGATTGAAGTATGATCATGATAATTTGCAACATCATGTGGACCATATCATGATTATTTTCATCCATCTGTTATTGAAAAATAACAACATTTTCAAAACTCAAACTATACAAATTTTAGTGATAATTTCGATTTATTTGTGAGAAATATGGCATGCCATAAGGCATTAGCTCCTAATTATTTGTCTACTATTTTCCCCTGGTTCATTTCGATCAGCCAAATTATTATTATTTTGGTTTCTGTTCAACATTTCTTGTTAGTTTTTTTTTTGTTCTGATTTTAGTTGTTTCTCTGTGTATTGTTTTGATTATTGTAGTTGTTAATAACCAAATTTTCAACAGAACTAATGTTACTGGCATTTTCATTTTTGATAGGTCTTTTCTCATTTTGAGGGCCATTTTTAGAACTCGCAATAGACATATTTTCAAAATTACCTAACAAATTAATACCACTTTTAAGGATCATATAAGATTAGAGACTAAAAATACCATAACTATATCCCATTGGGTGTGCCAATATGTTTTGAGCCAAATTTCACATGTTGGAAAGTTTTGAGTCCAAGATGGGTATTGTTGTTATTATTTCGGTTTCTATTTGCAATTTCTTGTCGATTTCTTCTATTTTGGTTGTTTCTTTGTGTATTATTTTGATTATTCTATTTGTTAACAATTACATTTTTAGCAGAACCAATGTTATCGGCATTTTCATTTTTGACATGTTTCTCATCGTTGTAAGGGCCATTTTGAGAATTTTGCAGTAGACATGTTTTTAGAATTACATATTAAAATAACACCACTTTGAGGATTATACAAAAGCAGAGACTAAAAATATCTTAATTATGTCTCACTCGACGTGCCAATTTGTTTTGAGTCAAATTTTGTATGTTGGAAAGTTTTGACTTCAAGATGGGTCATTTACAGAAAACATGCAAGATTCTGATCTTCCAGAATATCTGAATGAAGCAATATAGTTGAAAATAACAAAGAATGTAAATATTTCACTCTAGATAATTGCAAGTTACATAAAAGGCGCAATAATAACATATGAAATTATAAGCATGGGAGTGAGGAAATTCCTAAAAGTTATAAAGATTAAAGCTTTGAATTTGTAATAGAGCATTACAAAGAACATAGAGCATGTTTTAATGAATTGAGTAGTTATCAGCCTGAAAAAAAGTGTTTCCTATTACTGTGTTGATGCACTCTTTATGAGAAACATGAGTAATTTTCCTCAAATAACTACTAATGGAAACTGACTCCCGCACAGAAGAAAAAATGGACGTATACTCTTAAAAGGAAAGAATAAAAGTTAAAATAAAAATAATGGGATAATCACAAGGTAACTATTTCTCGTAAACTTGATTTATGTATTTTCTTAAGTTATAATTATTAACTACCTGATTTATATGGTTCCAATCAGTTTGTTTTGATAGCAGTCAATTGGAGGGTTGACATGTCTGAAATCAAGTGCGAGTTCTAGTTTGATGAACACTGGATACCAAAATTATAAGAAAAGTTGAACCAGGCATACAATTTTAGGAACTAACTGATTTTTATGTATTTTATCAAACCGAAGAGAATAGGATGAGATATGTGAGCCGGCTGTTGGTTCAGAGTTGTGTGTCTATATTCTATTGGTAAATTACTGAAAATTACGCTCACTTTTGTCTCAGATTAGCACTTTATTTACCACAACACTCAAATTCTCTTTCAATTATATTTTATACATTTTCAATATATTTTAGATTAAAAATTAATTAATTAATTAAAATTATTATTTTAACGTCATTTTTAAATATTGGAATATATTTTATTCAAATGAATTGAATCTAATGTTAAAAATTAGTTTCAAACAAATTATTAATAAAGTGATGAGATGAAAAAAAATTAAAGGCTATTAATAATTTGTGATATCATTATTGGTATTTGTAAAGTAAATTGAATTTTGTCAATAAAAAATTAAATTTCTCTAAATTTGTATCGTCTTTTATTTTGATCATTTCATTTAAATTATTTTAGAAAAGATATAGACAAACTTTTGTGTCTTTTTACTTATTAAAATGATACTAAAATGAACTAATTAAAAGAAATGATTTAATTTAATTTTGTCTTATTTTTTTTTATAAGAAGACCAAAAAAAAAAAAGATTAAAATTAAAAATCGACTGCGAATTCCTTTTGGTAATAGAGTGAAAATATTAAAATAATACTATTTAGCAAGGGGCAATCACCAACCGAGTGGCCGAACCCTTTTGCCTCGCCGCACGCCCACCGCATAGCTTCCCCTCCAAAGAAATCTTTCAAAACATCAATTAGCAGCAGCAAGGCTCACCCCTCCCTCTTGAGAGTTGAGAGATTAAGCAGGATGGTGAGCCAGAGGCAGCGATTAGCTTGTAAAAGATTCAAAGCAGAACACCCTGAACTGTTCCCAAAACCAGAGCCAACACCACCAAAAGACCCTGCTAAGAAGAAGAAGAAAAAGAAGAATGTGTTCAAGCGCAAAAAGGCTGAATCAAATGAACTTAATGCCACTAAAAAACCCTTTAAAAAGTTCTCCAGAAAGCACCCACTTAGAGTTCCTGGTATGAAACCTGGTGAAAGTTGTTTCATATGCAAATCCAAAGAGCATATTGCTAAGTTATGTCCTGAAAAAGCCGAATGGGAGAAAAATAAGGTTTGATTTCTCTCTTTCATTTCCTTTATTCATATACTGTTTTGTTTGTCCAAGTGGTGCCGGGAATGCTTTTATTGTATGTACTTGAATTTTCAAACCTTGTACTTTATAATGAAAATTCATGAATTTGGTTTCAATTAACGTTGTATATGGTAGCTTGGTGGTGAGACAAGGCCTGCAACTTGAATCCAATTTTGCTTCTAATTTGCTTTGATCACCTTCACATTGCTAAGTTCATGGAATAGTCAGAAACTGTGCCTAAAAAAGAGGATATTCTCTTTGAATAACAATAGGATTGTTAAATTGATGTGACTAGATTTGTTCAATTTTTGTCTATAAGTGATAGCGCGGTCTTTGCAGATATGTTTGCGGTGCAGACATCGTGGCCATAGAGCCAAGAATTGCCCTCAGGTCAAAGATGGCGCCAAGGATGACAAACTTTGTTATAATTGTGGGGAATCTGGGCATTCACTAGCCAATTGTCCACAGCCTCTTCAAGAAGGTGTCTTTAAATAATTATGTTTTCTAAAATGTGTTTGCTTTGCCTCTTCATATGAGAACCTGAAAAAAGTTGTATGTAAGCATGAAAATTTTCAAATTTACATTTTTTAGCAGAAGTTTACCATGATGACAGAAATGGGTGTGGAAATAATGTAATGCGAGTAATAAATATATATGTCTTGCTTAATTAGTGGTAAGTCACCAACTTTTGATATCTTCTTCAATGTTGTACCTTATCAAAATTTGCTGTATACTAGGTCTAGAGAATAGAGAATACACA